>JAODFX010002117.1:0-11464 GCA_027580035.1 Dorylogaster longipes | reverse complement strand
GTCACTTACCTTTTTACACTCTTTTGTGTGCAGGGAGAATCGCCTGTTGATAATCCATGGACTCATCGACGAAAACGTACATTTTTATCACACTAGTCAGCTGATAAACAGCATGATTAAGGCCGGCAAGCCATATCAGCTGCAGATCTATCCTAATGAACGACATTCGCTGCGGCATCTTGACGCCAGCAAGCATTACGAAACGACGCTGTTGTCCTTTCTGCAGAACCACCTCTAGAGAGGCAATCGTGCATACTGGACGATGAAACGAACGCGAAAGCGTCGCGTCCACGGCTGCCACGCAGCAAAGACTTCGCGACGAGGCAGTGCTCGGACGCTGGAATGGAAGTTGCGTCCTTACAATACAGCAAACGCCATGTTTATAGTTATTCAGATTTAGTATTAATTTATTAAACAAACGATGAATACGATATGAATGAATGAAATGTGTCAATGCAATGTGGTGATGATCATTGGGTGCAGCGTGTGAACAGACGAATAAGGCTGTCATCCTTCTTCAGAACGTCCATGAGAGAGTGAATGCGATGGATGGTGAAGTCCTGCGTGGTTCGGTTTTGTTCAACGCCGACGTTGCCGAGCACTTTCGCGACGGACTTCTGTTTGAGGAAGTTGCGCGGTCGTTTGACGATGGAGCCTGCCGGCGAGGGTGGTGGCACAAGTATGGACGGCTGCTTCTCGTAGTTTTTCGACGGTTTCGCGTAGATCTTCCACGGCTTCTCGGGGCGGTACACTTCGCGGAAGACGTCGGCGACTTGTTTGAAGTTGACGTGCGCGCTCGGATCGCAGGCGGTCTGCGGTATTTGGATGGCGTACTGGCACACGGGGTATTCGGGATCCACCTCTTCCGTCGGCACGATGATCTTCTTCAACTTGCTGCTGTGCGCGGTGTTGCGCGACGCGGTCAACTCGAGCGAATCCTTATGCTGCGAGATTAGCGACCGACGCATTGTCTTGGTGTCCTCCGACGGCGATGGCTCGCGGACGATAAGCGAACGCGTTTGTACGTTCGTGTCGACGGATATCTTATGCTTGTTGAGTTGCAGCGTCACATCCGACACGTTCGTGACGACTAGCTCGTCGTTCGGACTGCGGTAGACGGTAACACGACGTGCGCGCTCCTTTTTGATGCGGAAGGTCGTCGTAGAAGGTGCCATAGTCATTCGCACCTCGCGCTCACCCTCTGTAGGCGAGGCTACCAACGTTGGCGTCTTGTATTTGATCAGCTGCACTGAGTCCTGGGCCGCGAGCAGTGCTATCGGAGAGTCCGCTCGGGATGTGGGATCCGGCATTGTTGGCCTGCTCCACACCTGCCCGTGCGAATCTCGGATCTCGATGGAGTCGTTGATGGCGAGCGGCCCAACGGGGTCGTGAGCGTCGACGTACCCAAGCAGAAAGTGCACGCTATCCGTTCGCTCAGGCGGCGACGTCACCGATACCTTCTCCACCGATGCGGAGGGGATGACCTCGCTCCCTTCCTCGTTCACGGTCTGCATCAACGTAACCAAATCCTGGATCTCCTTGCTCCAGAGCTTGTTGGACGACTCGTTGAAGTCGCCTTGCTCGATACGATTGCGGAAGTCCTCACGAACATACGTACGCTTCTTGTAAATGATTGCGAGCAGCTCTTCATCAACGGCTTCTTTGCACGGAGGATCCAGCTCATTGAGGCAGTCATGAAAAGGTTTGGTGCTGGTTTGCGTTGACGACGTAGTGGACGTGGAAATCGTGCGCCACGGCATCAGCAACTTTGCCAAGCGCGGTTTGCGCTGCTCCTTGGTGCGTACCAGCGCCTGCGCCAGCTCGAGCGTCATCATCTTCTCCACGCTTAGCAGGAACTCCGCCTGCGTGGGTACTGCACGTAGAGCGTAGTTGATGAACTTTTGGAACTGGCTGATGACGCCGGTAAGGCACTCCTCGCGGATGGCGAGCTGTCGTGTCTTCTCCTGAAGCTGGCAGTGCAGCAGATGCGCCTCCTTCCGCTTCTCGTCAAGCTCCACGCGCATCTCATGCATGTTCTGCTGTATCGAGCTGACGACGAGGTGTTGCTCCTGCATGCATTTGCGCCGCTCCGTGCACATCACGTACATCAGGCTTGCGATGTTGTTGCACTGCAGGTTGTGCTTGAGCTGCTTCATCACTATGGCGAACACCTCCTGCTGCTGCTGCAGCTCATGCTTGTGTCGATCGCGTTGACCGGCCAGGCGTGCGTTGAATATCGCTTCTAGCTCCAGCTCCTGGTCCTTCAAGTCCTGCATGAACTTGCGAGTTAACTCCTCAACGGTCGCTTTGACGGCGTTGTCGATGCAATTGGCGAGGTACTCATCCTGCGCTTCGCCTTGTTCGCGCATCTGTTCGTCGAGGAGGTTCTCGTAGTAGGCGCGGAGCGACTTCTCCAACTCCGCCAGCTCGTTGAGCAAGACGGCCTCGAACTCGCCGCTCAAGCTGTCGACGTACTTCTGGAACTTTTGCTCGCACGCGGTGAGCGCCTCCTCGACGGCGCGTTCTTTGGCCCTCTCCGCGAGTAACATCATGAACGCTTCCATGTTCTCCAGCTCGCGTTGCTTCTCCTCCTCCAACGCTGCCAACCACTGCGCCTCTAGCCTTTCGCCCATGTTTAGAATGCCCTCGTGGCTTAGAGCCTTCACGTACTTGGTGGTGAACGGCGGCGTGAGGACCGCCTTGCCAATGAGCAAGTCACTTGGTGAGATCCACAGGGTTTCGCCAGGTCCCATCAGCGGATCCGTGAGGGACATTTGCTTTCTGAGCGACTTCGGGCATTTGTCTATCATTACCTGCGCCAAACTTGGGCCGAGTTGAGTTTTGACCTCCGATAGTGGTGGAATCATCAGTCTCTCCATGCAGTAATCGCGCTTGCGGCGCGTGCAACTGAACGTCGGCATTTTGAGTTCGACTCGGAATTTAATCACAATTACAAGAATTTCTTTCGAACTCTACAATTTCGTAATTTCGCTTTTATCAATTTTGATGTGACATTCTAAACTGTCCTACAACAAATTTTGTTATTTATGTTAGACATTATATTGTTTTAAATTATTGTTAATTTCGACTCGCGGAAACAAAGATTTATTAATTACGTTTTCATTTAATTCGTAATTTTTAATTTAATAAAAATAAATCAAATATGATTAACATAAATGGATATAAGAGAAAATTAAAAAATTTTAAAATAAATCTTGACATAGTGATTTAATGATATAAAGATAATAAAACATGATTTCAAATGTAATTTATTATCTTTATTTTGCAAAACAATCATCCAAACAAACATTTGGATATATGTTTATATTCCATCGATGTAAACCTCATTTTATAATACTTTATCTCATAAATAAATACATTCATACATAGAAAATACAATAAATCTCGTAGTTCCAAAAGTGTTGTTTATTTTCCAAACTTAAAGACACCCGTTTTCTTTGACTTATCCATCTAAACAGTTAAAAGAAAATTAGTTTAGCAAGAAACTGCAGTGCAACTCATAAGAACTCACATGCATTGTGGTACCGAATAACATCTTTGCCTTATCCTGCTCTTCGTGCGGTGAGGATCCTTCGTCTAAGGACGATCCCCCAACGATATTGCGCTTGAACTGTAGTTTCTGCTTGATGGCCTGTGAAAGAATCACTCTTCTGCTGTCACTGCGAATCGCCAGGAGCAGATCTAGCCAAGTCCAGGTGACGTTATGATATTCCAAGGTTGGTATCACCAATGAAAAGTCACGAATGTCTTCGAGATTCTTTTCCTTGTTGCCCTTATAAGAGAGGCGCACTGGCACTTCCGGAATTTTGATATAAATAAACAGCTTATTCTTTTCGGCCCGCTCCTGAAACACCACAACAAGCAAGAAATTGCAAGAAATCCAGCATGAGCGTCAGGCTTACCTTCATTTTCTCCACGTCATCAATGTGCACGTAAAAGTTCGAGTCGCGATTCCGCTTTGCTTTCTTCTTTGTACCTTTGATAGACACGTTGTCGTCCATGTCATCATTACCCGACGATGTCACACGTTGCTCGCCGTCGATGTTGTCAGGATCGCGCTCCGGAAAGCAGAATTTCAGCATCGTATCGTAGAACTTCTTTGTAAGGCCGATTGTTAACGGTACTACGTTGATCTCGAAGTGTTCCTTCACCGAAATTCCGCCGACGGGCGGTTTCTCTCGACAAAAGATGCGCACAACTCTCTACCGAGCATCGATCAGAAAACAGTAAACAATTGCGTCTGCTCCATTCTTACCTTGTGTTCTACAGGCATATTACTTTGTATCTCGGTGGGCAGGAGCACTTCTTTGTAGATTTGATTAGGCAGCAAGTTCGTCATTCGTACGTAGCCCAATTCGAGTAAATGCTCAACGCTGTCGTCGCTCTTCGAATTCTTCGTGTACAAGAAGTTGGTCAGCACTAGGTCGGCGATGCCGATCTGACCGTCGGCTTCAGTGAGCCGCCATTGAGCATGCTTGAAGAAAATCTCATTCGCGCGCACAATCTTCAATGGTTTATCGCTGCGCGTTGTTGCAAGACGGGAAGTTGCCAGCAGAAGAGATTCCTTATAGCACGAGAGCATCGCGTCCAACTCTTCGGCTTGGATATTCAGCAAATTCTTACATTCGTGCACGCGTTTCTCCAGCTCCATTAAATTCTCCTCCAACTCGGAGGATGCCTCATCGGCGAGTGCTTTGTGAACGAGGTACGTTTCCTTTTCCAAGCGACGGAGTCGAGACAATGTTGAACGAACCTATAAAGAGTACTCAAAGTTTACAAAAGCATTTTTTCCAAAATCCCTAAGGCGCACTTTTGTCTGCAGAATTAGAATTGGTTTACGTTGATCCTCCACGGACTGCAGTTGCAGTTGGAAGCGCATGCGTTGCAGTCGTTCAAAGGCCTCCTTGCGATGTGTGTCGACGAAAAGGAGTAGATTGTTTATTATGTCCAGTAGCATGGCGTACTGTAGGGAATTTGTGGAGCAATCTAGATCGTGATGCATAAGTGTGAACGCGTTGACAGCGCTCTGACCGGGCCTGAAGAACGGCTCGAAGTCCTCCTGTGGTGGTGGTGGAAGCTCGCCGTGCAACGTCGCCGGATCCACGGAGATGTCGCCATAACCGACATAGAAAAACTCGCATTTGCAACGCGAAACAATGCGCTGCAACTGTACTGGCGAATCGCTGTTTGGTGTCGATGCACCAACTGTGTCTGAGACGACGGCGCCAACAGACACGCCACACCCAACCATGTTGGGCACCTGAGGAATCTCCGATATAACGGTGCACTCCTTCTCTTGGATATTGTCAACAGTCAACCACATGATGTTCTCTAGAAATTGTAGCGATTGAGTGAACCTCACCATCGTATAAGTCGTGTTAACTACCATTGAGGTCGTCATGCTCGCCACCAGCGTTCACCGTCGCGTAATACTGCATGCATTCGAGATTACCCACCCAGGTGGTCTTCGACACCAAGGTGCATTCTTTCCAGACTGGCCGATGGATGCGCTGCATGATTTCGGCTTTCGCCGCAGAGAGAATCACGTAGCCTTTTGTCTCACAGCCTTTCAACAACACCTGGGCATTAACAAGTGCAACTGAAAAGTAGGAAATTAAAGGATGTGATAAACATAGTTGGAATTGATGTGTAGACATACTGTTCCAGTTTTTGTGTATGATATCATCGTCTTGGCAGGCTTGCGGGCCCTGTAAGTGCTGCTGACGCGTCGCGGATGAAAGGTCGTCACTGAAAACAACGTTTTTGTTCTCCGCTTCAGCGATTAACTGCTGCAGCATCGTCGCTGCCTGGCCGGACTCCAGCTTTTGCGTTGCAATCCCAGAGCCGCCGCTAGCGCCTGGAAGCGCACTTCCATTTGGACTTCCACTGCTTGTATCCTCGCAGCCGGTGCCGTCGGACGGCGCAGTGCCACCGCCCGGCCGTCGCTTCAACGGCGTCGTCGCCGACTCCTTGCGCACGGCCTTCAGCACCTCGGTGGTGAGGTTCTTCTTCATCTGCTTGTTCTTCATGAACGTGTCGAAGAGCGAGAAGACGACATTGCGGTTGCTCTGCGTCCATGCGCCCTTCAGATCGTAGACGACGAGCCGGTGCGTGGGCGTGTGGTCATCGCGTTCGTCGCGGTGTGGCTCGCGTCCGTATGAGACCTTCGCGACGGATAGGCAATAGCACTTCTCCACAGGCTGTTTGAGGTAGCCCTCGACGTCGTCCAGTGCGTCGTCCGAGAGCAGTGCGCTCTTCAGCCAGATCTCCGTGTCGGTCAGCTCGGACGTCACGTAGACGATTGACCATTCGGCCTTCGGGCGATGCACGAGCCCATCTTCAAGCGGCAGCAGCGAAAGAATGTGCTCGGAGGTGCACGCCAGGTGGCCGCCGAGCAGCTGGAGGCCACGCTGCATCGCGAACGACATCCAATAGCACACCTGGAAGCGGTGCAGGCCGAGCAACAGATGTACCTTTTTGTAGTGACGCGAGAGCTGCGGTTTCCTCGCGCGCACGTTGGAAAAGATGCGGCCACGACGCGTCGGCCGCGTCACACCCTGCAGGATCAGCTTGAGGTTCTCGAACCAGCGCAGCGTCGAACCATAGAGTGACAACGTGGGGAACTTCTCCACCGCGAGAGGCGTTTTATCGAGATTCGTCGACGACATGCTCTCCGGTATGCTCTCGCCGCCACTACCCGCCTTGCTCACCTTCGTTTCCAGCGTGATGGCAAGGTTCACGTTCTGTGACCGAAACGCTCGGAAGGAGTCATGCCGCGTGTTACTCGAATACTCTGGGATCTTATCCGGTGCGCACTGGATGACATTGTGGTGGTCGCGTGCATCACCCAGCGATATCCACTCCAAGCAGACGACCAGTTTCAAGTTGGGCAGGTGCAGCAGCTGGCAGTCGTCGTACTTGGACGCTGTGCGCACGAAGATGTTGAAGTTGCCCTTGAAGACGAATTTGCCGTTCGTCCAATCCATGATCACGTCGTTCCATGTCAGCTCCATCTCCTCGGTTGTGTTGTACGGATCGAGGGAGGCGTGCAGCAGTACGGTGAGCTGCTGCACCTCGACGGTGAGACGACCGTGCAGCAGCAAACGCATCTTGTCCCAGAAGGGCAGCGTTGGCGATGGGTCGCGCGACGGTTGGAAGATCTTCTCAAACGAGAGGTTGCACTGCGCGATCACCGGCTCCCAGCACGGTCCAAACGCGTACGAGAAGGACGAAATCTCGCTGTTGAAGTCGTGGTAGAATTTCAGCGGTAGCAGCGATCGTGTGATCAAGGCCGAAGAAAATGGTGCGCCCAAATCGATATGAACATCGCGTTGCGCTGAAAGTAACATCATCATCATCATCGAAGTAATAATGCGCAACGTCATGGAATCATGAACATTTGTTTATTCCTTGTCCTAATTCATTTTTAATGTTCTCCGCCGGTCATTGAAATCGCTAAATGGACCGTGGATAGTTTAGATATTATCTGTAATATATACTGAGTATAAATGCAAACGATGCGTCAGAAGTGAGAAAAACAGCAGGAAGATTTCATTGCAGTGCAAATACACAACTATGTCGTTGATTAAGGTGGTTTTAGTACTAATTCTTTTGATAAGTTCAGCAGTCGCCGCAGCAGTCGCACCAATAAGAGTAAGACAAGCTCAGTTTCCTGTCCTTATCAAATATTGCATTATTTGATCTCGTTCGCAGGTGAAGCGCGGCATCCTTCCTGATCTGAGTGAAGTGGTCAGTGAAGTTCTCAATATGGGCTTAGAAATGTACGGAATGATTCAAGATGTTTTAGAAAGCTTCGGAATCACCTTGTCATAGACAAAATCTTACAAAGATCTTCTATCATATAAAAATGAATAAATATTGTGTGCAGTTTAAATCCCTACTCCTTAAGCAGTGCAATTCGAGTTTTACATAAATGTCGGCCATTTGCAATTATCAATTCGTACCTCGTCTGGGCGCAAGCTGTTCAGCGCCGACGAGCATCCCAGAGATGTACCACTGCTGAATGAGCAAAAACGGCTGTGGAAAATCGCGTAGTTGGAACTTCCACTCCTCGCAGCGCATGGACACCATTCGACACCACAACGTGGAGAACTCTATACCTTCCTCTGGCCACGGCGTATCGCAGTCGATCTCACGCATCATCTGCACAGCAAATTCCGATCATGATTATCATGTTCGTCTAATGCTTGTATCACTCACCTTAACAATGCGCTCCTCTCCGTGGATACTCTCGTCGGCTAGGATCATCAACTCCACGTTGGTGCATGTCCACGCGAAGAGACGTCGACGCCGTCCTTCCTCCTTGCTCAGCTGCTTACTGCGCTGAATGTAGATCTGCGCGTTCTTCTCCTGCAGGTTCGCGTACAGTTCCTCCACCTTTCCGGCGGGGAGGTGCAGATGCTTCATCACGAGCTGCTCCACCTTATCGGTGAGCTTCTTACGCCGCTTGAGACTTTCATGGTATTCATCAACGAGCAGCTCGAAGTTGTCGCGCAATTTGACCTCAAACGGATCGTCGGACATCTCGAAGATGAACTCCTTGACGTTGACGAGCAGATCGCGTGCAGGCTGAGTTCGTCCCTCACCAGATCGTCGCTCTGCTACCGGCGCAACGCTACCTTCCTCCTCGTCCTTTATATCAGCTGGTTTGTGCATTAACCGCAGCCATTTCACCAGCGAAATGAAGTCGTTGTTGATAGCATCCGCAAAGTTGTGCTCATACGGAAAGATCGCCTTGAACGAAGCCAGTTCCAAGACCTGCGGATCGTTCATCGTCCTGCAAAACGTCTCCGTATCCAGCCTCTCAGCTCGAATGAGTTCCAACGTGTTCAGGTCGGTGACGGGCTGCAGGAAGATGCCAGTAATTGTGAAGATAAGAGCATCATCAAGAAAAATAGAGAGCTGTGAGTTCGAAACGGTGATCTTCGGCTTCTCTAAACTCTTTACTTCTGCGCGTTGTGACTTCGTTCGCAGATAGCTCATCGTCATCTCGTCAAACAGCATTTTAATACTGTGATGCTCCGATATGCGAATATCAACGTTGAAGTTGCCGAGAATATCTAATGCGAAATTGGTCGTGGATTTACGCTTAGTGTCGTTCGATTGTTCACCGGTATATTCGACTTTCTCAGCACCAAAAAGGTCGATGAATTCGCGAATGTCCCGAATCAAATAGAGGAGTTTCAGATGCAGATTGGAACACCATTGGATTTGGATGCTGTTGAGCAGATGAATATGGACATTGCGCTGGTCACGCATTTGCCGCTGGCTTTGCATTTCAATGCGAATTATTTGCGCGTAGAGTTTGTAGTCTTTGATATCCTCGCACTCCTGGCAGGTGTAATACGCGTGCGAGAATTTTGCCAGTGACACTTTACCTTCCTCCAGCTGAAGCGTTGATGCATGCGAAAGCGGCACTTCAAGCGATTTGATTATCTCATGATCGAATTTGATTGTATCAATGCGCACCGCAAAATATTCTAAAACATTTTTTTATTACATAAAACAACGCTCTATGCCATTACGACATAGTTAAGTTACCGTTGTCTGCCTCGGTGGAATTGAAGAAGCAATTCGCTTTGTGCAGGTTGACTTGAACGTTGATTCGAACATCTTGTCGGTCCATCCACTTGCCAACCATGTAGTTACGCTTCATTTCACTCTCGTAGCCACCACATTGTTGCTCGTACTGCTTGAACGCCTTCAACGCAAGCACCATGTACTCCGCCAGCGTGTTGGACCACTCGAGTTGCACGCTGGTGACGATGCTGTGCACTTTGACACCCGCATCTGCACCCAGCTCGTAGTGGACTAACGCCATGTTCACGTAAAGCGGTGTGCCCCAGAAGTGCATCTTTTTCGAGACGTGCGCATCCTGCGCGCAGTCCTTGAAGCTCCAGCAGAGATTCTCAACGAGCAGTTCGGTCTGAAAAGGCGAGCGGCGTGCGGTGTCGCCATCGTCATCGTCAGAATGCCCAGTGAACGGCTGTAATTCGGAGGTGCTCGCAGTGTTGCGATCGCTCGCCTGGTTCAGGATAAACTTCACGAGCGTGACGCCCACCGACGAGATGTAGTCGCTGCTATCATCGCTAAAGCGAATCAGGCCGGTGACATTAAGCAACTCGGCACAGCCATTGATCGTGTGTCGTTTTAGAAACTGTTCCAGCATGTTCCTACTCGTTGATTTCTGGCCAACGCGTACCGGAAATGCGGAGCAGTCAGACGCGCTTTTGCGTCTTTGCAGGAAGTGCGTTGATAACCACGCGTAGATTGTCTCGTGGTCGTAGGCGACATTCAACGTATTCAGATATAAATACAAGTCGATTAAGTAATTGTCCATCTGTAAAAGCAGTAGTTTTTCATTTCGGCAGCCATTTTGAATTCCTAGCTTTCGCGCAGTATATGTTAGGTAAAACAAATGCAAGCGACGATGATGAATGTTAAGAACGATCAAGATGGCCGTCAAAATGTAAACATGGGTAATTGACTCAAAATGAAAGATTGAAATGTTTAAGCCGAAGTACGTGTCATACTTTGGCATCCAATTTAATCCGTCGTAAAAAGACGAGTTGCTCGCGACTGTTTCGAACGACCAAATCGTCCACCACAAATGACGAGAGCAGATTTGCGCTGGCACCATAGAATCGATAGTTGCAGAGGAAGTTGCTGAGCGTCGCGGCGAAGTCGTTATGTCCAGATTGCCGCACGCCACGCAGCGAAGTGTTGTCGATGCGCATAACAAAATTCTGCCATAGCAATGAATTAGGGGCACAATCAGCGAAAGACTTCTTTCACTACTTACTTTGGGTATAATGGGTGCAAAGCGTGCGTAAACCTCGCTATAATCAAGCGATTCGGTGTTACCGCCAATGTACGCATCTTCATCGATTGGAAAACTGCGAAAATGCGTGAACTTTTGGCGCGAGGAACACTTCTGAACCATCCGGTAGAAACCGTCCGTGACAATCGCGCTCGTCTGCCGTATCCCAATTGATAATTTCTGTAAGCTTGCATTATCACATCTGGCAAAGAAAAGCGTTTAAAGGACCCACCTCAAAGGATAATGATCCTTGTGCAATGAGTGTTGCTTCTGCTGCGATTGCAAAATGCAATTCAGCGAGAGAATCACGATCGTTCATTTTTGCACCGGCATTTGTCATATCCACACTACTATTAAGCACTCTCGCAGATGCTTCAAGCAGATTAACATTAACGAGTAAGGTTTGTGCATTCTGTACAATCGAACCATCCAAATGCAACTCCCTTGCAGCAGCATACAAGCAGAGATTATTATATAACTCAAACTCATGCCTTTGGTACTTTTCTTTACTAGCTTTGAAAATGACCAAAGCTGAAATATTATATACATGTACAGCCATAAACTGAAATACAAAAATATTTGTCATTCAATCATCATTAACAA
>JAODFX010002006.1:0-11466 GCA_027580035.1 Dorylogaster longipes | reverse complement strand
GAACAACATATATACTGTTGCTATGCATTCTTACAATTGAAGATAACAGGATGTTATATTGTAAGAAGGTACAAGAAAAAACAGTTCTGTCTATGGATAATGATTAATTGACTTGGTCTGAAGATGACCAAGATAAAGAATTCAAGATTCAGCTTTAATTACTCCACAATTCACGTGATTAACATTCTGCTAAAATATTTAGTTTATAAATAAGTTAGCAAACATTTGCCTGTTTGGATTAGGAATACTATAATGACTGCTTGACTACGCACAACAATAATAACGACGTAGAAGTCGATGTAATGATTCAACACGCATTCTGTACTTACCGAAACGCATTTGACGATATGAAAAGCGCTTAATAAATTACGCAGAATTAGCTAATGACGTCGATTCCGGTATTCCTATCGTCTCCTAATGTATCGTTATACGTATCTCTTTCTTCAATGGTCTGTATTTTCCTAATGGACAGTTTGATACGCAAAACCAGTTTGATTTATGCATATAAAAGCACGCAGAGGTACGGAAGACATCACACTCGAAGGTACCATTGTATCCACTAAGGTTAACAACGGTGACATCTTTCCTTCCATCAACCACAATGGTGAAAAGCGTAAGTTTATTTTTATATACTTTCAATTTAAAAAAAAAAACATTTTTGTATTCATTTTTTTAAATGAAAGCTTAAGTTTGATCAAAGTAGATGGCGCTAATGCAAGAAACATTTCTAATGTGATAGATTTGATTTGATTATCATTACATATCTGATATCCGAAGTTGTGTCTCAAAGAAATTAGCAGTTTAAAGATTTTCTTGCGGAATAAACAAACTTTGTTTTTTGAGACACTTCGCACCGTTTCGCGATCTGTAATTGCATCGATGTATCAGATACATGCGTGAGAAACATAACCTCTAATATTAAGTTGTGCTTAGAAGATTGGTTAAGGGTTAGCTTGGAATTGGCAAAATACTCCCCAAATAAAAATACCAAAGAAGCGTTAATTCCTTTAGTGACAATGATAACGTAATGCTGAAGTACTAAAAGGACATAAAATAGTAGAGAACCTGTAATATATTCATGTATTTACTTTAAATTCAATGAACTGTTTACAAGTTAACAAGTTTTTTACACCACTAGCTATTTAAACATTCAAATGCTTCTAGTTTTGGTGTCCTAAACTAGATGGCGTTATAGAAAGTTTATCAAAGAAATAGGATGTTTTGCGTAGTAAATCAAATTGATGTGATTGAAAGCAACCCCTATAAATATTTTCGTGTAACTTCTTTGATTAATAAGCATGTGTTTTGCAAAGATTCTTAATGAATATTGAATGAAATTGCAGTGTGTGTTCCTCGCCTTGGTGGCGTGCATCGTTTACATGCATGCGGTTAGCGCTGCGAAGTTGCCCATGCCGGAGAAACCCAAGCACGAGGAGATGCCGACGCCGAAGGTGGCGGAGACGCGCGTGCGCCGCTCGCACGTGTCGGGCGCACGTGGCGCACGCGGCTACGTCGGCGGCTCCTTCGACGAGGTGAGCGTCGACCAGCACGAGGGGCACGGCTCCGAGCACGACGAGCACGACTCCGAGCACCACGAGCACGGCTACGACAAGCACCACTCGCACGGCCACCACGACGACTACGAACACGACCACCACGATGACCACGAGCATGACGATCACCACCACGACGACCACCACGACGACCATCATCATGGTGGCCATCATCATCACCATGGGCATGAGGATGAGCACGAGTTCGGCGGTGAGCATGAGGAGGATGAGCACCACCACGACCACCACGATCACCACGATCACCACGGGCACGAACACGGCCACGACCACGACGAGCACATCGCCGAGGAGTCGCAGGTGCACGTCGACGAGTTCGACGACACCCACAAGACCCACATCAACGAGAACGAGAAGTCGAACTTCCAGAAGGTCAAGGAGACCAAGTACGAGGTGGAGAAGACGAACTACAACACGCAGAGCGAGCGCGACATCCACGAGAAGGACGAGAAGAGCGGCTTCGTCTTCGACGCCGACCACTACACGGACATTTCGCGTGGCGCACGACGAGGGATCGTTGTGTAACGAGCTCCAACTCGTTTTAACCTAACTTGCGATCCTCAACGATTGTTCAATATTCCAAATTCACAATAAAACAGTTTCGCTTACCACTGCATTCCAACTTTATTCCATCTGTCTAGTTGGTTGCCTACATTAAAGTACCACAAGTATACTAACTAATAATAAAAACGTATGAAATATTGAAATATGTGTTAATTGTAGTTCGTTAATGATTTGGCATCAACTATTTATCTATTAACCAACGAACTCCTTAATTTTCTTTTCTGACCTTCCCAAACATTGTTCAGCATTGACTGAACAACATTGACATTTATTTCGGCAAATAAGTTTGGCTATTTTCAGGTGTTTAGTAGGTTGTCTATATTAAGATAGCATAAATATGATCAAAATTAATAATAAAAACATATGAAATACTCGAATATGTTTGTTAATTGTAGTTCATTAAGGATTTGGCACTAACTATTTATCTATTAACCAATGAAACCCTTAATTTCCCTTTCTGACCATCCCAAACATTGTTCAACATTCAATGAACAATATTGACATTGATTTCGGCAAATAAGTTAGTCAATTTCCATGTGTTTAGTTGGTTGCCTATATTAAGATACCATAAATATAATCAAAAGTAATAATCAAAACATAAGAAATACTGGAACTGGCTTGTTAACTGTAATTCCTTAACGATTTGAGTTTAACTATTTGTCCATTAATCAACCAATCCCTTATTTATCGTTTCTGACTTCCCACAAATGATGTACACCATTCCACATTTACAACAAACATCGCTAAAAAGGAAGCTTGCTAGAAGAATTTTTCTAGTCTTCTTCAAACACAAGGGAAAGTCGACAGAGATGAGTTGATGGAATATTCCTTAACAATTTTTTGATTCAGAATTAAATATGTTCAACATCTATCTGTGATAATTTATAATATATAATATCTTAAAAGGCTAGTTGCTGCATGAGTGTTTTGATAGTCATTGTGATAAAAACGCAAATCATTTATAACTGCCACTTAGAATTTGCTGAAAGTTGAAATGGTTTCGAAATATAATAAATTATACCCTGATGAATGTGCACATTATATTTGATATATAAACAGTGCAGCTGAACAACATGAATCTGTAAGCCCGACGAAATAACTATATCGTCGCTGTCTTTAACAAACTTTTACGTGATATGCAATTTGTGAGACTCGCAAATTATTGCTGATAACGGCAATTTCGTTTTGACTATTGTTTAAATCACATGATAACGCATTCCGACGTCGAGGACAGAAATACATACCATCATATTGCATTCGGATCACTCTCGTTCGTGATTTGGAGGCGAACGTATCCAAATTCAAATCAATCGGCAGTCGTTTGGTCGAAAATGTTGGCGTTGTTGATGATCGCGCTCGTCGCGTTGGGATTGCATTATTGCTTCGTTCGACCTCAGCAGTACTGGCGAAGAATGCAGGTGAAACAAGGTCCAGCGATTCCGCTACTCGGCGATAACGCTCGCGTCTTCATCGGAGCGGAAAGCCTGACCGACATGGCGAAAAGGCTCTACAATCGCTTCAAAGGTGAAAGGTAAGCCACCTCATTGGTTCAAAACATCGAATCTTATCGATTCGACTCCCAAATTGTGATTTCGTTGCTGATGAAGATTGTTTTTTTTTGCGAAGGTATTGCGGCATTTATCAAACAACGCTCCCAACGTTGATGCTGCGCGATCCGGAGCTGATCAAGCAGATCACCGTCAAGGACTTCGACCACTTCGTCGACCATCGGCAGTTTGCGCCCGAGAACGTCGAGCCGATCTGGACACGAAACCTTTTCTCGCTGAAGGGGGACGCGTGGCGCGACATGCGCGCCACCTTGAGTCCGACCTTCACGGCGAGCAAAATGCGTGCGATGTTTGTGCTGATGGAGAGCTGCGCAAGGCAATACGTCGATTTCTACCTGCAGCAGCAGAAGGAGGTCGTCGAGCTCGAACTGAAAGACTCGCTGACGCGCTACGCTAACGACGTCATCGCCACGTGCGCGTTTGGCGTCGCCGTCGACTCCCTGCAGGAGCCCGAGAACTCGTTCTACGTGAACGGCCGGGAGGCGACGAATCTCTCTGGCTTCTGGAAGAACTTCTGCTTCCTCCTCAATCAGATGGCACCACCGATCGCCAGAGTAAGACATTTGGACATTTCGTATGCGTGGTCACTAAACTCGTTTGCAGTTCTTCAAGTTGAGCATCTTCTCGGACAATGTGGCCTGGTTCTTTAAGCAGATCGTCCAGGATACGGTGCGAATGCGTGAGGAGCAGAACTTGGTGCGGCCGGATATGATCCATCTGCTGATGGAGGCACGCAAAGGCCAATCGCAGCCGGTGATGACCGAAGAGGATATGGCCGCACAGGTGATGATCTTCTTCTTCGCCGGCTTCGACACCATCTCGACGATGATGTCGTTCATGTGCTACGAGCTCGCCTTGCATCCGGAGGTCCAAACGCGGCTGCACCAGGAGATCGCGGATGCACACGAGGCGAATGGCGGGGTGCTGACCTACGACGTCCTCAGCCGAATGAAGTATCTGGAGATGGTGGTCTCGGAGAGTATGCGCAAAACTCCGCCGGTGAGCTTCATCGATCGGGTGTGCACCAAAGCGTACACCATCGAACCGAAGCTTCCGCACGAGCAGCCGGTGCATCTGCGCCCCGGCGACGTTATCTGGCTGCCGATCGCTGGCATCCAGCAGGACGAGGAGTTCTATCCCAATCCGGAACGCTTCGATCCGGAGCGCTTCTCCGACGAGAACAAGGCTGCAATCAAACCGTACACATTCCTAGCGTTCGGGGCTGGTCCGCGGAATTGCATCGGCTCCCGGTTTGCCCTCATGGAGGCCAAGATGTTGATCTTCCACCTGCTGCGCTGCTTCGAGCTGGTCGCGATTGATAAGACCATGATTCCGTTTCGATTCGCTCGCAATCAGTTCAATCCTACCATGGAAGGTGGGTGTTGGGTTGGATTCAAACGTCGGAAGGATATTATTTCCAACTAACTTCAATGTGTGTGATTTATAATTCATAAAACACTCATTTCGTAATATTATGATTGATAGCATTTCAAGTATTAATCAACCTTCATAAATAAAACTTTTTGAGCTCATGCATGTGAAAATTATTGAGTGCGCCATTTGCTTTCAATATTCTTATGATGGAATTACGATGGGGGTAGGAGATAAAAATTCTAAATTTAGAATCTCCTCGTTATGCATGATGACGCATTGTTAACGAACAGTTCGCAATGGCGCAGTTCACATCATCTACGATAACAATAGGTGGGAAACCACTAATCAAAATATGCTCATGCGCACGTGTCAAGTCTCCAACATTCTTAACCTTTTATTAATGCGGATCTTTAATCAATAGCCCCGACATAAATGCGTTAAGAAACACGATTATGATACGAAATGTTCGTTTCATTTCATTTCCTTTCGACGCATTTGGCTTGGTTGAGTAGCTTAAGAACAAACAAATTCTCAAGGTCAATGGGACGTATGTTTAACGGTCAACGTCGCAATTGAACTTATTCACGGTCAATCGCTGCTTATAGCTGCAATACACATTTGAAAATAGATTCGTTTTATTTTAGCTTAGTGTTCTACAGTTTGAAGCCGAAAAATTATCTAGTTCAAGTAGACCAGAAACGATTGTACTCCAATTAAAATGTCATATCCTGGTGGAAAAATTACTAGATTGCAAAAATTATGAGGACGTAATTTTGCCAGCATTGTTGAAGTTCAAAACACTAATGCTGTACTAAAAATAACCACAATATATCACTTTGAAAAAGATTAAATTGAAAAGGAATACGCAAAAAGTTTTTTCAATATTGCTCAGCAAAAATGAAACATATACTTTCGCTCGTTGGTAGTAATTTACTGTTTTTTTTGTCGAGTATAAATCAAGGTTAGAACCGAAACGAAGCTAGCAATAGTACCTATTATGCAATTAGAATGCAATGCAATTGGAATGCAATTGGAAAATTGGAATAACGCACATAAAACTACATAAACTTTTGCGAGTTATTTGTCTATTTCTTATATGTTTAGTTGTTTTTGTCATGTTATCATTCTTAAATTTTGACAAAAGTGCCTGTTTTACAACCGCTTTCTCCTTATATATTTTCATTTCAATAATTTTTAATTTTTCTTCTTATTTTTTCCTAAACCTTCAAAATTTTCGGAATGTTTTTTCTTTCTAACGTAACTTAACAAAAAAAAAACCAATTTCTTAGTTTTGTAGTATATCTCATTAATAGAAAAGTTAGTAGAGTATTAGAGGTAATTTCATGACTAATCATTGTTGCAAGAAGCATGTCCCAAACTTTGGCAATATTACGCAATGTGGCGTTGTCAAACAGCGCATTGGAAAGCAGGTGTAAAGTTCGGTGTTAGCATTCACTCGAAACGCGGAATAGATTCGTGGGTACTATAAATGCAGTTATTTCGACATCCCGACGCTCAGTCCTCGTATTGCAAACACGCCGCGAAGGTACTGCTCGTCACCCACATGCACATTCCGCACACAGTTTCTTACTCGCCGAACGACAATCAAAACAAACATTGCGTGTCACGGTCGCTCGCGTTAGAACGTAATTGAGAGTCAAGATCAGCAGCACAATCATTCGATCAAGTGCGCCGTCATGTTATGTAATTCGCTTCCAGGCGAGTTTGAAGCTGTTGTTTGGCGTGTGTTTTGCGTTTGTGCACATTCATCGTTCCTATCTAATCGTTGCAGGAACGTGTGCACGTCGCGTTTATCTAACATGCAGAGATTCGCAGTGATTATACTTTACAGATTGCAATCGAAGCAACAACATGTTTTGGGTACTGACGCTTGTCGCAGCGCTGCTGTTCTTCTACTACTTTCTGCTGAAGCCGCAGCAGTATTGGCGAAGGAAGCAGGTGAAACAAGGGCCTGCGATTCCCCTGCTGGGCGACAATCTACGCACCGTATTCAGGAAGGAGGCGATGATCGATATGGTGCGACGCGTGTACAACCGCTTCAAGGATGAACGGTACGACAGCTGTGGAAGGGTGGTTGTTGTCGGTTAGTTCAGAAGTGGGATACGCTTGTTGTAGGTACGTGGGCATGTACCAGATGACGATGCCGACGCTGATGCTGCGCGATCCGGAGCTGATCAAGCAGATCACCGTCAAGGACTTCGACCACTTCGTCGACCATCGGCAGTTTGCGCCCGAGAACGTCGAGCCGATCTGGACACGAAACCTTTTCTCGCTGAAGGGGGACGCGTGGCGCGACATGCGCGCCACCTTGAGTCCGACCTTCACGGCGAGCAAAATGCGTGCGATGTTTGTGCTGATGGAGAGCTGCGCAAGGCAATACGTCGATTTCTACCTGCAGCAGCAGAAGGAGGTCGTCGAGCTCGAACTGAAAGACTCGCTGACGCGCTACGCTAACGACGTCATCGCCACGTGCGCGTTTGGCGTCGCCGTCGACTCCCTGCAGGAGCCCGAGAACTCGTTCTACGTGAACGGCCGGGAGGCGACGAATCTCTCTGGCTTCTGGAAGAACTTCTGCTTCCTCCTCAATCAGATGGCACCACCGATCGCCAGAGTAAGACATTTGGACATTTCGTATGCGTGGTCACTAAACTCGTTTGCAGTTCTTCAAGTTGAGCATCTTCTCGGACAATGTGGCCTGGTTCTTTAAGCAGATCGTCCAGGATACGGTGCGAATGCGTGAGGAGCAGAACTTGGTGCGGCCGGATATGATCCATCTGCTGATGGAGGCACGCAAAGGCCAATCGCAGCCGGTGATGACCGAAGAGGATATGGCCGCACAGGTGATGATCTTCTTCTTCGCCGGCTTCGACACCATCTCGACGATGATGTCGTTCATGTGCTACGAGCTCGCCTTGCATCCGGAGGTCCAAACGCGGCTGCACCAGGAGATCGCGGATGCACACGAGGCGAATGGCGGGGTGCTGACCTACGACGTCCTCAGCCGAATGAAGTATCTGGAGATGGTGGTCTCGGAGAGTATGCGCAAAACTCCGCCGGTGAGCTTCATCGATCGGGTGTGCACCAAAGCGTACACCATCGAACCGAAGCTTCCGCACGAGCAGCCGGTGCATCTGCGCCCCGGCGACGTTATCTGGCTGCCGATCGCTGGCATCCAGTACGATGAGGATTTCTACCCCAATCCGGAACGCTTCGATCCGGAGCGCTTCTCCGACGAGAACAAGGCTTCAATCAATCCGTACACATTCCTCGCTTTCGGGGCTGGTCCGCGGAATTGCATTGGCTCCCGGTTTGCTCTCATGGAGTGCAAGACGCTCATCTTTCACATGTTGACCAACTTCGAACTGACTGTTATTGACAAGACCGTCATTCCCATGAAGATCGCGAGGAGTCAATTCAACCCCGCTATTGAAGGTGGTTGTTGGGTCGGATTTAAGCGCCGAAACCATTTAAAAAACTAACGTATTACAAAGAATTTAAGATAATCTTCTAAATGTGAATGGGGATTGGGGTTCCACAAAGGAATAGCATATATTTATGACGCAGGCGCATTTCCTCACTTGACAATAATCAATGTGCTAGTAATATCAGGATTTTCATGAAGTACCAAAGGTTCTCGGACGAGGGCCAATAGCTTATCAAGCTTCATGCATTGTAGAGTGAACTGATCCAAGTCCTGCTGTTTCTTAGGCGCTTTGCATGGAATTCGCAGATTTGGCGAGAGTTTCAATGATGTTACACAGCCTCTACAACAAATGAACTTGGATCGGTGGTAAGGATTAGGAGCATACAACTACATACTTATCGTCGCCCACAATGATGATGGGTAGGTTGTTGTTGAAAGCGATTGTTGAGAGCTTGTAGCGCTTCTTGGAGACTACAGCTTGGACGCACACCGGTTTGTACTTGTTCATGTTCAGGTCGAAAACGTACACCTTGCCTTCGGTGGTGGCTGCAGCGAAGATTGTGGATGAGTAGGGTGCCCACTGCACATCAGAGACGACTGCGCCGAGATCGAAGGAGTAGAGAGGTTCTCTGAAACCGCATTCACTCAGGGAATGTCTGCCCCAATAGCGTATCTTTCATTCCCTACAGTCGGCCATCCTCCCAGATCTTGATGCGCCAGTCCCCGCTGCACGAGATGAAGATGTCCGGGTTGAAGTAGTTGTAGTTGATCCTGTACACCGGCAGCGTGTGCGCCTTGTAGGTGAGCAGATACTGCGAGCTGTAAAGGACACTACATTTGAAGATAAAGCCCTCCTCGGTGCCGATGAGGAACACGTTGGGATCCTTTGGATGCATGACCAGTGAGGTCGCGCAAGCTGCAAGCAAATATAGGTACTGCAAACTGTGCACAAGGGAGATTTGGAAAGGTTCGAACCTATAAGGGGTACAAAGGTTCCATCCGGTCCGGTAGCTGGCGAGGAGTCCATGGTCAGTTTGATGATATGCGTCACCGACAGCTCACACTGCATCAGAATGTAGTTCCTCACATAGCCGTCGTTCGATATCGCGTAGAAGTTTAGTTCACCATCTTGCAAGTCCGGCAGCCATTTCACCTTTGCATCAATGGGATAGTATCATTTGATTTGGCAGCAAACAACAGACTCACAGCCCAAACGATTCCTTGACATTTCGACTTGTAATTCTTCGTTTGGTAGGCAGGATGAACCACACTTCCGGGAATATTGTAGATGCGGATGTTACCATCAGCAAGACCACACACCATCATGTAGGGATAACTGGGATGGACATCGGCACACATCACAGATGTATCGCACTCGCAGATCGTCTCTGGAAACGAGGGATTCTTGATCGTGAAGAGGCAAATGTAACCTGCCGGCGTCGGTTTGAGGAAGTCCACTAAAACAAGTCTTTCGTAAGACAAGGGTCAGTGACCAGATGCTTTACATCGCACATGATCCGAAGCAGGCGATAAAGAGATCGTAGTACCAGCTGTTCCAAATGAGGAACGTGACGGTGTAGTCCTTGAGTTTGTCGTACTGGTACTTCCACAGGGGCAGCAGGGTGCCCTCGTTGTCGCGATACTCGTCCGAGGGATCCTCCCAGTAGCGATAGTCCTTGGCAATGTCGTCATAGCAGTTCAGGTTAACCATACGCTCAAGCACCTTCCAGCACTCAAACATATGCATGGCCACCTCATCGCTGAACTCCTTGCGCTGCGTCTTGGCCTTGGGGGGTCCGTGCGGTTTGTGGCCCCCGCCGCTGTCCTTCATTCGCTCCTTGCGCTCGCGCTCGCGCTCTTTCGCCGCCTCCTGCTCTGCAAAGTCCTCCTGGTACGCGTCGTAGATGACCCACTGCAGCACCAATGCCCCAAAGTTTGCGGTTGGTGGTGGAACCGTTTGGGTCTCTTGATCCTACAATTTGGCGACGAAACATTCGGGAGTAGGTGGTACCGCATTGAATGAAGATTGAGGAAATGCACAATTTGCAGAATAGTATCTCACCCTATTTGGTGGTACAAGCGAGAGTCCGGCACGTTCGCAGAAATTGAACTGGTTCTTTAGCTTTCCCGTATGTCTGATCTCGACCTCCGCACCTTCACCCTCGTCTCCCCCGCCGTGTTTCTCATCCTCTTCGCCAGCGTGTTCCTCATCTTCCACCTCCTCCTCCTCCTCTCCCAGCATCTCTTCTTCGCCTTCTTCGTTGAGTTCCTCCATACTGGGTTTCGCAATCGCCATCTGAGTATCTTCAACGGCCTCATCATCGGGTTCGTCCACGATCTCCAACAAGCTTACTGGAATCAAAGCAAACGGCAATTTAGACAAAACCCAGACTACTTTGAGATGTTGATGGTCTTTACGGTCCAGTCCTTGTTCGATGTACTGCTCTATGGCTTCGTTGGAGGTTTTGTGCAGGTAGCAGCCTTTCTGTTCGTAGACAACGACGTACTTGGTTGGTATGTCGACACTTACGAAGCAGCCCTCGTTATAGCAGAATTCGACGATGTTCTGCGGCGCCTGCGGATTGCTCGTCACCAAATTTCGCGCAATGATCTCTTTGAGGTCCTGAAAAGTGCATGCCATCAAAGGTAGGCGATGATCAACGCAAAAGCCATCCCAACCTACCGCATCAGCGAGTTCGAGTTGGTCTTTGGGTTTCGCCAACTGCTTGGATCGCTTCCATTCCTCCAAATCATCGTCGATGGCCACATGGCCGCTGTGTTTCACTTTCTGCGAAAGAAAGAAATGAATTTCGAAAGTGAACTGCCATTGCAGGCGCACTTACCGGCTTCATTGTAGAGATTAAAATGTAGAAGTTTGTAGATTGTGAGTAAACTTAGTGACACTGTCGGCTCAAAATAAATGTGTTACTTATTGAACAAACTA
>JAODFX010001567.1:0-11478 GCA_027580035.1 Dorylogaster longipes | reverse complement strand
TCGTTTATCCTTCACAGCACTCCTTACCTTTTTCACTCATACACCACATACATACATACACCTTACATACTCTCAATAAATAATTATTTTTGTGTACACTAGAAATTTTATAGAAATTATTTACATGGCAAAACAACGTCAGCTGAGAAATTATGAAATGAGAAATTGTGCAGTTCAATTAAGTTCACTTAAAATGTAAGATGACATTGACTACTGGGCGATACAAAGTTCGCTGGCCTATATAGTATCTATATAGAAACCAGAAAGCGACTACCATTCCTATTTCCCACAAAACAAGCATGTAAAAGAAATAGTTATAAATTTTGTCTTTCCAGTTGTGACAAGAAAACACCAATGAAATGTTCAAAGTGCAGCAAACATATTTGTAAGGATCATGTTACATTTTATTACCCACAATGTAAAATGTATTGATTCGCAATAAATGGTTTCTAGTAGAAATTGATGCGCAATTTTTGTGTGTCTATGATTCTGGTTAGCCAAAATAAGATTTGTTTAATTATCATGAATTCTGTTTACCAACTTTATTTCATGTAATAACTTGTAAAAAATATATAAAGCAGTTTCTTGTCACAATTATGCATATCGTAGCATACTGGGTCATTAAGACCCGAAGAAATAAGTTGAAAACGGTTCGCGTTCGTTAAAATGCAATTCCAGTGGAGTAACAAAACAACCATAAAATTTTTAGAATTATTAGAAGGTGAAAATATTTTATGGGTACATGAACGCAGCAAACGCCGTTTTCCATCACCAAGGCTGCACCAAAATTGATGTCGAGCCGTCGCGACGGCTCGACGCGTCGCGTCGTTCCAACATCGTTTCAACTACTCACGAGGTAGTGCAGCTTGTTGAGTGTTCGTGCCGAGTGAGCACATTCGTTTCTAGCAGATATAAAAATACAGCCATTAGCGAAACGAAAGGAAATGCCACACACACGCAGTGTTTGCTTATATTCAAAACAAACTAAATGAGGAGCGGAGCTGAATGTAAACATCAATGCTGCTACGGCAGAATTGAGATGATTTATTGCCTGCAGCAGCAGCGGCATCTGAGTTGTACGATACATAATTGAGCCTGGGCGCTATGCTGTATCTGATACAAAATTGTAACCTTGATGCGCTCTTATTGTAATGTATCTCTGCTCTCGCAAGTAAGGAAATAACATCGATGATACCTCTCTGATCTTTTAAATGTTTGCTGAGATACCTACAGTCAATTCTTAGGCGTTATAGCGTTTTCACACTTATGTGTAAAAAGCATAGCTGTTTTTACATATAACGGGCGTCCAAAAATTATTTTAACTAAAGAATCTGCCCACCTTATGCCGGCCGCCCCGTAAATTAACAATTCATTGTCTCTCATTAGAATTGTAAAAAAGTAATTTTTTTATTTCAAAATATAAAAGACATTTAAATTAATAGGTTTAAACAAAAAAACTATAGAAACCAGGTTTTTTTGCTAGTTATTTTAAAAATGGTTTCTTGCCAACCTACCCCTGGCTGAAGATGGTTTCCAATATTTAATGCTCGGACAATTTACCCAAGATAAATTGGAGAAAGTGTTCCCCATGATTAGGTCCCGAAATCCGTTGCCCATTACAAAAGAATTTAAAACGGCACTACGTTTAATTTCTATTGCACAATTCTTTAGACCTTCGAAAACTGGGTCCATAAATTCCAGTTATGTTGAACAATATAGTGATTCCGCTTAAGGGTTAAAAGCAGGCATGAAACCACCCCTAATCACTTTCTTTGCACAAAATAAAATCTTTTTTTAATAATGTTTTTGCCATGGAATTGTAGGAATTTGATACTGTTTCAAAAACCCACGAAAGTATGCATTGCAATATGGACACAAAGAACTCAATAATCTAGGCGCAAAGAATTAGTCTACACAATAATCCACTGCTACGATATAACTAAATGCAATTCGATGAGTATTTAATACAACATTCGTTTCTCTTCTTGTGGGATTGCTAAATGCTAATTAAAGAATCAAAGGAATACAGGCTTATGAATTACGGTAATCACGTCGTAACGAACAAATATAAACACTAATATATTGTAACTTACATGGTATAGAGTAAATTATAGACTGCAATCATTATATAAAGTTCTTGAATACAGCCAGTCAAAAGGTATTTTAGTAGAACTGCTAGCACACGGATTGAGTCTAAGACAATATTCAATCAAGTACGCAGTAAGTATAACAGAGAAACCAAAACTATTACTGTATAGTAATAGTACGTTGAAGAACCAATACCGCGGACTGCGGAATGATGTGAAAGCCATAGCTAAAATGAGGAAGAGAGTTCCTAAAACTGGGTAGAACATACGTAACGTGTAGTAGAGGATGTATTCGTGTACAACAGCGGAAATCAGAAAGACAAAGAACTTGGGCAACAGTGTCGATTTCGACCCAAATATCTCAATCGTGTCTTTGTAGACGTAGTTATACAACCAGTCGTGCACCAGAATATTCCATTTGCGATAGAATTCGTCATAGGAAGTAGCATTCCACCAGTCCTTAAAATGAGAGAATAAGTCACACATGCAGATGAATGAAACTTACAATAATCATTATATACTTGGTAAAACTGTCGATCGGCAAAACGAGTGAGTTCGCCGAATAAATTCTGCATCACATGCAGGACAAGATAGAACATAACGATCGAAATCGCAAAACTGGGCAACGTGCTGCGAAACATGAACCAAAGTACGTCTTTGTGTTCGTAGTCCGAAGAAAATGAGAGACGCTGACACTCGGTGGCAAAGTACACATTGTACAGGTAGCAAATAAATAACGCACAACCGCACGCTTCGAAAACGTAGACGAACACTTTACTCCAGTTGATTGCTTTCGTTCTACAATTTAAAGTTATGTGTGAGAAATACCATATGTCCCTTCCACCAGTCATAGATTAAACAACAGTACCTGGGATATGCATCTCGATATATCAAAGTTGGCATGAACAGAAACTCGACGTAATGCCGGTAAGATACAATGCGAAATTGTTGTTTATCTCGCAAAACTTTCGCAACGTTCATGCGTGTAAATGCATGACTCTTCATTAGCAATCTGGTCTAAAAACGTTTTCCTTAATTGTTTATTTAGCATAACGGTATAAACTGAAAGGAATTATTCGAATCGAATTCTTGATTCTTGCACTTTCTAATCACCATGTCATATAAAATGTTGAGAAAATCTTTAGCCTTTTTATATTAAAATCTGGCAATTTCAATTTCAATGTTTGCAATATTGCAATGATTTAGAAAAGTCAAAGGCAAATAATAGTGTTTGGCCAACAGAAATTCGAATCAAGGATTCAAACATGATAATAATTTGACATCTTGTCTTTAAGCTAAAAGTGCTTTCGTTTGTGGCAGTGATTAGTAATCACGAATCAAACGTTTGTGATCATCACTCATGATTACCAATCACTGCCACAAACGAAAGCACCTTAAATTAGAGTTATAATTTCTAATAAATGAATTGAGGTTCGAATAGGTCAACAGTCAGTAAAAAGATTTACAAAAATGCACTTATGCTATGTAGGTTAAGTTAATTTATACCTACAGCTTCCATTGTAAGGGTGAAAGAAGATGTTAACGACAAATTGTTTTCTATAACGTAATATCCAGCCCATTTGAATATTTTATAGTAATATCCCAAGGTAAGTGCAATACACATAGTATCCAATAATTTCCTTAAAATTGCTGTGTATAAAGTAATAGGAGTAATTAGAAAACTGAATATAATCAACAAGCATAACTTTATAATTTTACTGTTTTCTTTGCAACAATTGATTAGATAAAGGTGCAGTGCAAAGTACTCATGTTAGTTTATGATAACATAATTGTCTTACGTAGTTTGAGCAATTGGCAATGACCCATGGCCCATATTTGAAACACAGGGTGTACAAGTAGTGTGGCGATGAATAAGGTGCACCAACCAAGCATAGCCAAAGGTCCGTCAGAAAAATTCTTCATCATTACATTAATATGTAGACTTATTCTGGCAGTAAAAAAACAGATTTTATAGTTATACATGTGTATTTTAAATTTTGTTGTGAATTGAAAACCCGAGGAAATCGCAATTCTGATTTTATTTCAAATCATTATGCTTATTATCAGTACTTCTGTGAGGCCATTATTCGCGATAAATTTCAATTGCTTAAGTGTGTACCCGTGTTTATATTGCCTTACACAGAATAACACAAATCCAATGCAATCAAGGCTATGAGCATTTACCAAATGACATCTTCCCATGCAAATATTTTCGAAACTTGTTCGTAATAATATATTGAGTTTTACCTCCCTTCGTGTATAATTCCATCAGCTATTTGATTGATGAATAATGTCAGTAGAAACACTAGAAATATATATTGTATATTTCGGATGTGCTTTATATCATACATTTCTTGAATTAGAGATTTTCTTTCCACAAACACCTTTTCTTTTAAAGCAGTTTTCCTAAAAGAATACAGAACACTATTCTAGTACATACATTTAAACCAATCTTCGTTTTTGCTGCTTATGGAATTATGTAGAATATACATTTTTTAAACTATAAATTCTTTTAAATTTTAAATTTGATTAAATAAATTCATTTTATGTTCTTGATTATTAATAATTTCGAATTTAGACGAATTTACAGGTTTTTAATTAAAACTTTCAACATTATACATTTAAACTAGATTCTTCACAAATGCGAAAACAAGAGTTGACTCTTTATTTGATTACCACCGAAACTCTTTGCATTAAATTTAACAAATGTTTGCATATACGACATGACTTTAAAACGTTTGTCTTTCAAACTATGAGAATTAAAATATCCTGATACAAACTGGATTGATGCTGGAATGTAAAAATATATTTACGGCAAGAATTATTTTGTATAAGCAATTTAATTTTTCCTATCTCAGGCATTTAATGGAATTATAAATAAATAAATCAGTAGTAAAAATATGTGAGTAGAGACCTATAATCAGAAACAACGTTCTATTGAATCTTTCACTACTTGAAACAAAAGTGGTAAGCGCTTTAAACGTAGACGGCGATAGAACTAATATATACTTATTATTGTTGTCACACTCTTTGGTAGTTTGTTCAAGAATCTTGTCACAATTGTCATTCTTATCCTTCATCTTTGGTTGATAAAGTATCTTCCTTGATCTGGTTAATATATAACTGTAGCACCTCACAATAAACTATTGATTAGAAGTTTGTTGATGTTGAATCAACTTATTCCCACCAATTAGTTAGTTATACGACGTACAAGTTCCGATTGAGCAATCTATTGAAAAGTGTGTATAGAGTTTAAAGTGTTCTGATACAGTAGCAAGTAAATTTACGATTGAATCGCGTTCAATCGCAGTGGAGAGAACAAACGAAATATGCATTGTGTTAATGGCGATCCTGTTGAACAAACCAAGCTAGATGCAGATTTCCATGTCCAGTGCAATGCTTCGACTTTGCGATTCAAAAAATTGCATCCGATTTGAACTAGTCTTCAATCGTCTAACCTTTCTTATCAATCATCGTTGTTATTGATCATTCGTATGGTATTCGATGCGCGACGTAAACTATTTCGCATGAATGACACGACAGTGTTTTTGAATGAATTCATTATTTAAAGATTGGACAGTGTTCTCAATATTTTTAATAGATACAGTTTGAACAAGCTTAGAAAAGAGGTAGAAAAAAGGAATTCTTTATAACCTTCTTTATTACCTTCTAACTAAAATATTGCGTGTTTTGGGTTAAAGTCACGGACAAGGTTTTATTTCAATTTCCTTGTATGGTGATCTTGAATATTATCAAGGTTTATTTATCCTAAAAATGATTATCGAATAAAAAGTTATCGTGCGTATGGCGGATACAGCGGATACCGAAAATAAGCTAACATAAATTATGTGAAGGACGTTCCCTACTGTCAGCGGGGGGAAATCTGAGAAATGAAAAGAGGGCGCTAGGAGGTGGCAAGATAGCCACATAGCTCTGGGATGTTTGAATGACATGAAACATATTATTCAGAAAGAAAAACTGATTTAAAAAAATATTGTAAGGTTGAATCATAAAAACAATGTAAAATTTAAATATATGTATGTAGTATAAATATATTACATAAGTTATTTTTATACTACTATGCAAATGGCAAGCTTCTCGAGTCCGAAATTATTTTAGCCAATTTTCTAGTCGCAAAATTAGGGGCGCTCTTGGAAACTTTCCTTAAATACATTTAGGGAAAGTAGTCATAGTTTTCATTCTATGGAAAACAAATTAAAATTCAATCGGGCATTTTTTTAAATCTAATTTTTATACATTTGTGTTAAAGTGGAGCTTTTCAACATTAATTTTCTCAAAGACAATTTAGTTAAACAATCTAATCAAAGTTTTAGAAAAATCCACTAGAAAAACCTACAATTACGGAACATTCTTAAAATATGAAAATAGGTAAACTTCGTAGAAGTTGACCTAAAGTGTCTTCCTTTATGACTAATTACACTGTTTACATTAATTTGCATATAATATCGTAGAATTAAATGGATTTGACCACCAACTCTCATTTGCGCTATTTATTTTGCATAACCCCAAGTATTCAACTATCAGGCATTATTAATTAATGAAATTATTACTTTACGAGCGTATTACATGATTATTTAAACTATCTTCGGCCGACTGTACACTCTTCAGTTCTCTCATGAAAGTCTTGAGAGAGAAGTCCACACAACGCGAGAGCACTCGCACCCTCGAGCCTTCGCCCGAAGTACAAACGCGTTTATTCAATAATGGACACCTTATAAGTTATGACAGCTGCTGCTGTATGTACTTATATGCTATAATCGCTTAGCATTTGTATAAATGATCGAAAAACTAACGATTTGAAACTTGCAAAACTACAAAAATGCGCACATATTGTGCAATTGTTTATTCTTATCATACTCGTGCGGTGATTTTCATATTAAAATCAATTGTCAAATTAATACCGATCATAGCCCCAATTTATGGAATTTTCGGTGAATCAACCGAGCTAGGTGGTATATAGGCTTACGCCGCTGCCTAGCATTCGGGAGGTCCCTGGTTTGAGCCCTGGTCGAGAAAGGAGGGGCATCGGTAAATCCGGCACCGAGTCACTGTTCCGAGTCTTTTCAGGGGAATCTCGGAACGTTAAGGCAAATGCCGGTGAATTCGTTACTCCCCATCCCATCAATCTCACCCTCATCCCTAAAAAAAATTCCTTTATTCTTAGAACGCTGACGAGGAAAAGACGCTACCCACACCCAGAGGGGCGGCTGAGGTGTGGGAGCGTAAGAAAGGTGGGAAAGTTAGGGGTACAATGGCAAAAGTTAGTGTCTCTGAGAATGGAAACGCAAAAAAAAACTGAACTCCCTCTCCCCTGCCCTCTTCATTACTACGTTCATTAGTCGCAATTATGCATGAAGTATTCGGCTAGTTGATTTTTGGACAAATCAAAGAAACCATTCTGTTCATAATCAGCTCTTGGACTGACTGCCGCAAACGAAAGTAAAGACAATGAATTACGTTGTGTTTGAGCGAGCGAATTTCCATGAATTCCTTTCCTCGCCTATGTGTCATCCAAAGCCTAATACGAGGTAAATACGGGACGTACGCGTGGGTTTGGAACGCCACAACTGCTATCGTTCGTGCCCGTTATTAGGTTCGTAACTATTGTAAGTTCTCGCTATTTTTTATTGTATTTTACGCTTCGTTACGTCTGTAAAGGCATGGTGCAAGCGTGCGGACTGCGACAGCTACGGAGGAGCCCGAACTCTCCCAAAACTACAGCCTTGCGATCCGCAACCCAAAGTGTAAACGAATTTAGTTACAAATGTTACTACAAAGTCTACTAACTTTAGCGACGAAGTTGTCACAGCGTAACTTATAAATCCAAGGAAAGTTATAAAGCACCTTATAAATGTTAGCAACAATAGTCAATCAGCGGTGAAATAAAATTTAAATTATAAAATTCCTGCAGGATTTTAATCGTTTTTATCTTTTCCGCTGTATTATAGTGCCGCTAGTATAGGAAACAACAGATTCCTACCTATCGCCTCTGTCATCTACATTGTTGGCGGCCTTCGTGTTTTCACTAAACAGTTTGAACGCAACAAGAATCACATCTGTATTCACAAGAATGACTTAGCAAAGTTTACAAAAGATAACGTAAATCTACAAACCCCTTGATCATATGTAATATTATATGTAATATGTCTGATAAATAAATAAATGTGATTTGAAAAGTGAAATCGACTCCATAGAATTATTATAGTTCACTTATAACTAGTTATGTTACGCATCAGTTAAGAAGCGAAAAAGTTGAAAAGAGGACAGCTTTACTTCATTTTCCTGGTTTAAACCTTAATAAAGTTGTTTCCGTAACTGTACCTTTTTCCCCGTTTTCTACCACAATTTGCATCTTAACATCCTTTCCCTGGTTATTACAATCACAAAAGGCAAAAGGCCCCGAGATTTACAATTGAATCTCAACTTGCTGTCCAATGATGATGATGATATCATAAGATATGATATATTATAGGACACGTCGAAAGAAAAAGTGAGCGCGTGTATGCATTTGGAGATAAATTGTCACAGGACAAATCATAACTAAAGACAGCTTGTAGTATCCTGCTTGACTGCTGAAATTTGCCCCAATTCAATTTTGTTGGAAATTCGCATGTGTACTGGAACGGGTGCCACAAGGAAAACTATTATTTTCGGTGTTGCTGCTGGAAATATTGCAATTGTATCATCGATGGGATTAAACTTTACTTATTCAAGCTTAAAATTATAAATATTTAATATGGATACCAGAGAACGGATGCACGTATTTTCCGATGCATGATCATGGTAATGTTGAATTAAGTGTTAGTATTTGGTGTGCTTTAAAGGGAAAATAAACATACGGTTGGCTAGATAGGTTTTCAGCGAAAGCTCTGTTGATGCATTAAACTCGCCGCAAATACTACAATTGCCACAAACATGCTGAAGCCTGAAAGCCTGAAAATATATGAACGACCATTCTTCGCTGAGAGTCAATGCTGGATTGCAAGTGTTCACAAAAACAAAAATAAAACATATTAAAATTAAGACAGACGCAGATAAAACATCAATTTGATCAAGAGTTGCGTTTACATGTCTACATTGAAATTGACTTTCGTAAGTTATTTAGAATGAAAAAGGAAACCTTTAATTACTTGCTGCATGTAATTAACAGTAATGATGTTAAGTCTCTAATTAAGCAAAAAAGGATGGAATATCATCATTCCACACAAATCTTTATTAATATTTCTATGGCACATGTTGAAGGAAGATTGCAGTATGTAGATTGCCATGCTATAGATTATTGTTTGGCAGTTATTTTTATCCTGATACTATCCGTCTGTTCACCGAGCTAGGTAGCATACAGGCTTACGCCGCTGCCTAACATTCGGGAGGTCCCAGGTTCGAGCCCTGGTCGAGAAAGGGGGGCCGTCGGTAAAACGTCCGGGACCGAGTCACTGTTCCGAGTCTTTCAGGGGAATCTCGGAACGTTAAAGCGTGTGCTTGCCCATGAATTCCTTACTCCCCAACTCATCAATCTCACCCTCATCCCCAATCCCTCTCTCCAAGAACGCAGTCAAGCGTAAGACGCAACCCACACCCAGAGGGGCGGCTGAAATGTGGGTGCGGAAAATAGGAGGAAAGAAATAGGGGTACAATGGCGAACGCTGAGTGAAAGGAAACACACAACAAATCTGTCTGTTCGGATACATAACCTATTTAATTACATGCGAATTTAAATATAATTGTATAACCTTAAGAAAAGAGTATGTATTTCGCTACTGAAAGTTTGCATTGTTCCATAATAATGCTCAATTTATATGTTTCTATTTTGTTTGTATTTCTTTCTTAGTACTTAATAGTTTATAATTTGCTTAGTTGAATCTTTGTTTAAGTTGAGCAATACTTTCTTTGTTTTCTTTCCACATGGCTGGATTGAATAAATGGTATTTATGGAATAGAACGTGGCCCAATGGATTTTCAGAGTTACTCGAGGTTGTCATAATTTTGAGTAGTATACCCAACTATTCCAAAGTCGTACGATCAAATGTACACTTTAGTATAGTTTTCCACACTATCAAGATGATGTTCTTAGTGGGTGCTTATGCCATAATTTTGATATTCATTTCTTTAGGGATTGCCGTAGTTGACAATAAAATAGATAATCTTAGTTTGCGAATGGTATCACTGATTATTATGACAGATACGAATATTTTTAGTTCAAAGCGTTAATATTTGCAAGCGCAACGATCCGTTGGTGGAGCAATGCGTTTACTCTAATATAAATAAACTGATACCAATGCTCAGAAATGGTATCCCTGAAATGAATCTCGGGCAGATTGATTCACTGTTTGTTTCCCATATCAATTTCGAAGTTCCACCTTCGCAGATGATTGCGTTAACGGGAGACATGTACGATGTTTATCTCGATGGTTCCAGTGCAATGAAAATCGCACTTTGTGAAGGTGACATCTGATGGTATTCAGATCTATTTAGAAATACACATACCGGAAACGACATGGAAGTCGTCTTATAATGGTACGATCAAATTCTTTTTCTTCAAATGAATGAAGTTACCAGTGGTTTACATGTGGAAAACAGTAAGCTCAGAGATTAAGCTATTTATTCATGGCTGTAACCACTTAATTGTAACTGGTTATAGGCGAAATTGTTTCTAAGATTTTTTGGAATACGAGCTGATATATGAAATATAAGAAGGAATATCTGAATCCCATTATTAAAGTGCAGTATTTCAATTTCTCATAGGTGTATATGTATTTTAGTAATGTGTTTCCCGATAATCTGGCGATGACTGAAGAAGTCAATAATGTGATCAATGAAAATATGAACACCCTGAATGATATATATCATTCATATTTATGATATATACAGTGACATTTTTATGCAAATTGTTGGTAGCTTCTTTACTTCTTTTTCATTTGATATGCTCTTTCCCAACGAGCAAACATAATTGTATCACTTGTAATTCAAATATCTGGAGTTTTATTAAAACATTCATCAGAAATATAAACATTGTAAATAAGTTCGCAAAAGTTGAATAAAACAAAAACAATAGAATCCAAACCATTGCTGATGACGAAAGAGTTTTATAGAAATTATATACTATATATTCCTTTACAATTTTATTGATTGATTTGTGGAGTTTATGACCCCAACAACATTTCGTCTTCCTTTCATGTTTCCGCACTTCCGTTCGCCTTGAAATTTCGCCGCCTATGGTTATAACTCTTCTCTTCTCCTCTCTGCGAAAACTTTTTCAAACCTGACTGTTGGCACGTTCCAATTTCTATTGCCTATTTCCCGTGCCTTGATGTTTTCGGACCACTTTTCCTCGAACTCCAAAACCCTCTCACCCTCGTGCATCCTGATAGTG
>JAODFX010001347.1:0-11479 GCA_027580035.1 Dorylogaster longipes | reverse complement strand
AGACCAAATGTGATACCTGGCAGATGTAAGTTGTTGGAGATGCTTACTAGCTGGGGAAACGGCATTTCGGTATTTGATCCCCTGCGAATCCAGCCTTGATAATTCCTGAGCCCTGCAACAGAACACCAGAAGCCGGTCAATTAAACAAAAGCCCAGCGCGTGCAACAACCGCCGCTACGCAACACGCACGTACATTGTCTATCACAACTGGTTGATTGAATGTAACGTCATAATTTTCCATGGTTGTTCGCTGCTCGTTGCGAATAAATAGAGTTTCGCAATTGTACGAGTGCTAAATGAATCACCACACACCTCGGAAAAGCAGCACTTCACGGCCCTGCACTTGACGGCTCTTGAGCCCTAAGCACGGAAACGAACAACAGTAAGAAAGGCTGCATTCAATAATAGATGTCGCTACGTACATTCTAATCTCGTATAAAATAAACTAACAAGCTTGACATCATTTACATATTCGAGTCAAAAATATATACAACGTACATTAAAAGTGTATATAGAAAAACAAAAGGTTGCTGCAATAATTTCACATGTATTGATTTAATCAAAAAGGGGAGCTAAACATTTTTGTTTTTTGCACACCGTGCGCTAGGGTGCGCTCATGATTCATGGTTGACAGATTGGTTATATTGTGTTCTGTAATGCTTATTTACCGACAAAAATATAAGTGAGACGAATGAGACAGTTCGTCTGAAAGTCGAAGTAAAACATTAGAAATAGTCATTTAAAACAAATCTACGCTTATTAAGCAGGGTGCAAGACATTACTTCGTTCACATACTATCTGAGATATTCACTGACTAATTCACACAATTTTTATATGCAACTATCGCAAGCCAAACGCAATTTACAACATCAAGCATCATACAAGTCGTCATCGCAGTACACAAAAACGGCATCAAATCGAATAAGAAAGAGCCTTTCATGTCGTGAATGTAAGAAGCGATTTGAATTTTACATTCTTTAGTAAGCAGTGATAGAAATTTGGCAAAGATGGATGCCAAGCCTGAGGTAGGAATGAATCTTTGGCAATTGTTTATTGATTTCTACACACTGCACATTTCCAGGAGAATCCAAAGCCACCAACTGCAGACAGTCTAAAGGAGCAAGGCAATGCAGCTATAAAGAATGGCAGTTATGAGGAAGCTGTCTTGCATTACACACATGCCATCAAAATAGAAGCAAGAAATTTTATATTGTACAGCAACCGATCATTTGCCTTCCTGAGGTTGAAACAATTTGCACTTGCTATGGAAGATGCTCAGCAGACAATTGCTCTGAACCCTGAATGGGCAAAAGGGTACTTTCGCTGTGGTGAGGTTGAATTTGCCACTGAGCAGTATGAAGAGGCACAAATCTCATACGAAATGGCATTGAAGTTAAAGCCAGGTGATCAGAGCATCTATGAGTGTGTTGAAAAGGCCAAATGTGCAAAAGTTCGAGCACAGAAGAAAGATGCTCAATTTCCTTGGCTTGGTGCTGGTATCGGTCTGGTTCTAGGTGTTATAATTCTACTCGCTGACTTTTCACTGACTAAAAACCCAACTGTGAGTATGCAACTAGATATGCAAGAGTCTGTAAATCATTGCTTATGGTTTCAGCATCCACTGGTAATGGTTTTTGCCACAATGGCCATTTCGTTAATTGGTTATCTAATTGCCAGAGGAGTGCAAGCCACCTGCAGGTCGCAGAAGCAATCGCTGATCGGCAGGAAAGCGCTGCCGACGGAAACCGACGACGACTCGCTGGAGGACAACGAGGAAGATAAGAACGGCAAGGCACGCAGCAAGTACACCAAGTCACAGGCAAGACAGCGATATAGAAAAGGCAAGCTGTAAGATTTATGCATTGCAAGAATTGCCTTGCCCATATGCACCTAGATATTACACATTTCCCTTGTGTTCAACTTGACGGCAAACAGTTCTAAATGATGGGATGCTCTGAGGTGTGGATAAGTGTAGTTTGTGTGTGTGCGATTGTGCAATGTACTTGAGTGGACATTCCAGTTCTTATGGTTGTTTATTCTATTTGATTGTTTCTTTGTTAAAATAAAGGTCGTGAAAAACGCATGCAGCGAGCTGATGTAGAACATTTGGTTCTCAATGTTCTCAATCTCAATGAAAATGCAAATGCTTTGAAGAGCATGAATAAGCAGACTTCTATCTTAAACAAAATAAACAACGTTGCAATTTCCTTGCTGGCATTCTTAAAATACATTTTTTTTTAGGAACAAGCAATGAAGTGTATGCATTAATAGGTTAGATAAATGTCAGGTTAATATTTCACTTGGTTTAAAGTTTGAGAAACATGTGAGTAAAGCAAAGTCAGAATATAAGACAAACAAATGACTTGCCTATTTAGTTAAATTTCACGTTAGATTTGAAATTTAAACATATATTTGGCATGTTTAAAAATGTCAAGTTATTTTACAAACCAAAAGTTATGGTTTTATTTTCAAGGAGAACATTTTGGTTGATACAAATCTAAATAAAACTTCAGTTTATTTTTGTTCAGATAGAAGTTTGAAAAAGCGTTCGCGTTACTCTTTTATTTCAAACAAACTTGATGATGAGTACATGAACAGATCATACATATATATGTAATTGAGTGGAGATGACACAGACGCGTTCATTTGTTCGTTTAGTTGTTTGCTGCTCTGCGCTGAAATCAAAGTTGGGTGAAACGTATCAGCGCGGAGGGGCAATAATCACATCATGATTTAATTCGAAATGCGACTTCGGGTTTTCTATTTAATGGCGACGACGACCGCGACGCGATTGTAATCGAAAGTAATTTGTAAATATGAATGAAACTATTCGCATGCGGGCTCCCCAGAGTATGGAAGAAAAAGCACCAGCTAGCAGAGCCGGCTCACGGTGCGTGGTGGCTGCGAGCGACGAGAGCAGGTAGAGGCGGATTGAAGCCGGCGCTGGAAGCGGTTCGCAAGTTGCCGTTAGAGTCACGCGCTCTCCCTCTTGCACACGTTCGGTTGCGCAGTACGACTTGGAATTGTCGCCGGGTGTGCGTTGCTGGCGTGCAGCGAGCCGCCACCGGTGCGGTGCGGTGCGCGCTGCACGACCGCCTGTATGGGCATATACGGCCCGTCGGCCGTCTAGTTGCCACTCAGCGCTCGCTGCGTTCGCATGCGCCCACACCGCTGCGCGTCACCCGAGTGCGTGTGCCCGAGCGCCCCTCCGCGACGCGCACGTGAACCGCAGCGCCACCGCCCGTGCCAACACGACGATTGCCGAGCAGTGCGGTTCGGCGCACGCACACGCTCGCGCACGCGTCCATCCGCATCGGCGTTCGCACCGACACAGGCGCACACGCTGCTCCACGAGCGCACAGCGCCGCTCGCACATCAATGCGCTGCGCTGCGGCCGACGCAGGCGGCTTTCCACCATTTCCCACTGGCACACTGCGGCGACGATGCAAGCTGCACGCTGAACGCCTCCGCCGCCGCTGCCACCAGCTAGTGTCGTCCGAGGGAGCGCGGCGCTCGCCGTCGCCTCCTCCCTTGCGCTGCTGCTTGTCGCTGCTGCTGCTGCTTTCTTGCTTTGCTCCGCGAGCCGCGCTCGCCGGCGCCGTTGCGCGTGCGGCGAGGTCGAGGCATGGAGCAGGCGAAGTCAGCGGCGAGCCGAGTATTCGTCACGTTCGCGATCGAGAGCCGGGACGAACTAGAGGAGGTAAATACGCACCGCCGCTCCAGCATTTTGCGCATCCGTGCGGGCCGGCGGCCATTGTGCCATTGCCTGCCGTCTCGCTCGCACGCACGCGCACTCGACAGCGGGAGATTCGAATTTCGCTTGACGCGCAACCGCGTTCTTCGTTTGTTTGTTGGTTTGCAGAAGTTGGAGCGTCACTTTGGGTTCGTGCAAGCGCTGACGGCCGGCCTCAGCGACAAGGAGGCGCACGAGGCGCTCAACAATGCGGCGATCAAGGAGAAGGGCTACGAGGAGGTGTCGCTCGGCTTGCTCGTCGGCATCCTCGCCGAGCCGGCGTGCGCCGCACGCCATTACCGCGACTTGACGCTGATCTCGCGCGACGGCCTCGCGATGGTCCTCGCACACCTTGCGCAGCTTGTGCTTGAACGCTACCTAAGGTTTAGCGAACCCGCACGTGCGCAATTGCTCTGGCTCGTGCGTGAGCTGGTGCGCAATGCTGTTGGTGGCGGAGTGGAGACGCTCTGCATGAACTTGATGCGGCATGCGGCTGGTGGAGATGTGACACCGCGGAACGTCGGGCTCGCTGAGGCGCTCCTCGACATCTTCGCCGAGCAGCGTGCGTGGCTGGAGAAGTCGCCGGCGCTGCTGCCAGCCGTCGTCTACACGTACCTGCGCCTCATTGAGGACCACCATGCACCGGCGTTAGCAGCCCTTCGTGCCAAGGAAGTCGCGCTTGTCGTTGGGCTGCTGCGTGAACGCTTCGCCGAGTGCGCTGTCATCGGGAGAGATCTCGTTCGGCTGTTGCAGAATGTCGCTCGCATTCCCGAGTTCGAAGCGCTATGGCGTGACCTTCTTGGAGGAGGTGGCGGTGTTCTGCAGCTACTGCAGACGCGCACATCGCGTCGCTACCTTCAGAGTCGCCTCACGCCTGAGATGGAGCGCAAGCTCGTCTTCCTCACATCGCATGTGCGCTTCGGGAACCACAAGCGCTACCAGGACTGGTTCCAGCGACAGTACCTCGCCACACCCGAATCGCAGAGTCTGCGCTGCGACATGATCCGCTTCATCGTCGGCGTCATCCATCCGACGAACGATATGCTCTGCTCGGAGCTCATCCCCCGCTGGGCGGTCATCGGCTGGCTGCTGACGACGTGCACGAGCGTCGTCGCCGTCTCGAACGCCAAGCTGGCGCTCTTCTACGACTGGCTCATCTTCGACGGCGAGAAGGACAACATCATGAACATCGAGCCGGCGATCCTCGTCATGCATCACTCGCTGCGCTCGCATCCGGCCGTCTCGGCGACGCTACTCGACTTCCTCTGCCGCATCATCGCGAACTTCTGCCCGCCGATCGCCGAAACCGTGCGCAGCGGCGTCTTCGCCTCACTGCGACAGATCCTCGACAAACGCGTGCTGCCCTCGCTGCTGCCGCTCTTCGACAACGGCAAACTCGACGCCGACCTGCGCACGATGATCCACGCAACGTTCAAGGAGTTCTGCGTGCCGCCTCCGATCGAATCCTCATCGACAACCTCCTCCTCGTCTTCGTCGAAGCTCGGTGGCTGTGGTGATGACCCGGGCGGCGGAGGCGACGAACCGTTTAACAATCACTTGCCCGAACACCACGTCAGCGATGAGCCTGCCTTCAGCGACGACGAGGATGAGCTACCACCACCTCCACTACCTCCACCACCCGAGGAGGACACCGACGATGACGACCTACCATTGGCGAAGGTGCGCCTTCGGGAACGCACCACCGATCGCTGCGAAAGCAGCGTCATCGACGGACCCCTAAAGGTGGCTCTCACGCGACTACAAGCAGAACGCGACTCGGAAAAGCGTTGCCAGCTGACGGAGGCGCTCATGGACCATGTCGTCGAGCTAGACGAGACGTCGGAAGTGCTGCCGGCGCTTGCACGCATCCTCAGCGCTTCCGTCCTCGCCGAGGAGCTCGCCGCCGGCGGCGCGCGTCTTCTCCTCCCAGCGGCGAACGACGATGATGCCGCCGACGACGACAACGACGACGACGAAGCGCTCGCAGCTCGCAGCATACGCTCGCCGCTCTTCGTCATCTTCAAAGTGCTCTACTACCTCTGCGGTGCCGACGACGTCGGCAAACACACACTGCACAAGCTGCTCGCCGAACTCCACGCGCTGCACGATTGCGTCGGCTATCTACTGCTCTACTACGTGAAGGTGCAGCAGACGCTCAAAGCCGACGTGCGGCTGGAAGCGACGCGTGCACACGCGCTCCGCACGAGCGTCTACAGGGAGTTCGCCGCACGCGTGGAGAAGAAACTCGACGAGTGCCTCCTCGATGATCTGAGCGCATGCCACGTACGCGATGCGAACCTGCTGCTGTACATTGCGCCCGACCTCTACAAGGACTTCCGTACGCAGACGGTGAACAACCCACGCATCCTGCGGGTGATCGTGTCGAGTGTGGACGCACGCCAGCTGCAGACGCTCGTCGGGCGCATCGTGCAGGGCCGGCTGCAGATGTTCAAACTCGACGGGCTACTCGCAGTGCTGCGTGCGAGCCTCACGTGGGAGAGCATCGAGCAGATATTTGTATGGCAGCTGGTGCAAGCGCACGAGATCACACTCGAAGCGGTGGCGCCGCTTGTCGCGCATCTCGACGCACGTCTTCACGCTGAAGCGCTCACGGCGCTCACGCTCATGCTCAAGCCGGCACGTCCCACCGCCGAGCTGGTGCGCTGCCTCTTCGCACGCGCTGTACGCGACCATCGCGGTGGCGACGCGCTCCTCTTCACGATGGTCAAACACTGGTGCGACGGCCATTTAGAGCGCGTTGGTGAACTCGTCGCCAGCTTGCTCAGCACGCGCTATCCCACAAGCAGCGCAACCTCCCCAAACAAGCGGAAACGGCCGGCGAGCAAGGCTGCAGTGGCCGCTGCAGCAGCTGCAGCAGCTGCTGCTGGAGGCGGTGGTGGTATCGGCACAGCGGTGCCTAGCGCCGACCAGGTGCTCGGCCATCTTGACCAACTCCGCGTCAAGTGCGAGCAGTGCAATGCGCTCGCGCTGTACGGACTTGAACCGATGCAGAAGGCGCTCGCGACTGCGCTCACCAACAGCACCGACAGCCAGCGGCGACAGTTTGGCGAACTCTTTGCCTTCAGCGAGGAAGAGGACCAGACGTCAGCGACGGGGGCGAGGAACAAAGGAGGTCGTGGTCGCAAACCGGCCGCGAAGGCGGCGCCAGCAAAGCGTAACGCCAAGGAAGTTGTCTCCGCCGAATCCTCGGAGGAATCCAGCGAGGTAGACTACTTTAACGACACTTTTGTTCAAACTCACTCACATTTTTGCAGGAGGAGGAAATCGTCAAGCCGAAGCAAGGAAAGAAGCGGAAAAAGGTGATGTCGGACAGTGATTGACGGAAGCACACGTATTGCAAACTGACACTGCCTTGCAAGCCAGAAGCAGCAGCAGCAACAGCAGCCATCGTCGCTCTTGTATATTCGCACTTCGTATGTTTTGTAAATAATTGTTATCCCTGTTAAGTCAGCCTGTTGCTGTTTTCTTTTCTATTCTTTATAATTATGTATATTGATTATCGATGCGAGCGTGTTATCGGCGTGATCGCTGCGAAGACATTTGTTCGTGCGCGCGTGACCCCGCCGCCAGCTGTCTCCCTTTTTCCAAATTGTGACCATAAAAAAAAGCAAATGATGAAAACGAGAACTGATTGCAGTCGACGACGATGTATAGTAATTTTGTACGGAAACGCGACGAGTGCGTACGCCTCAGCCTCTCGAACTGTGTCCACGCGTCCCACAACGAGTGGTGCGGATGGACGTAGAGCAAGAAGCATGCCCGATCTACAAAGTATATATATATATTTATACATATATATACATATAGTGAGACGAAATGCTGTTGTACATAGAGAATTTTGTAAATATATTTATAAACAATTTAAACGCACGCAGTTGCGACCGCCGTGCTGCGCTTATAGACGATTATCACGTCGTCGTGACCTGCATTTGTGCTAATTTCATGTGCAATTACGCGAATTTACATTGCGCTCACGTCGTAGAAGAAGATCTTTACTCGCAGAACATGGTTGAGATGAACAAATTTCGTCCAATAAGCGAAAACGTGACAGGAAAGTTGTAGCGCAACGTTTGTTTACGCACCGAATATTAAAATGCCGTTATATTTTGCAGAAAGCTACAAGAGTCGGATAAATTTCGGCTTCAAACAGATGAGGTTTTCGAGTCATCTCATGCTGTGCAAAATGGTGAGTGCTGCTTAACTGTATGTTTATAAAGTTGTCCAAATTTCTGCAATCTGACCGCGTAAAGAACAATTGAATACACGCAAATGAAATACACAAAATCCACTGCTTTGAAAGTGTATTGCACTGTTCTACAAACAAAACTTGCAACAGAGAAATATGTCCTAACCATTTCTGCATCATTCGAGAAACACTAATGGTTCAGCATTGCAATTACATTGCAATCGAATAAATCTACTAGCCCTGCATTGAGAAACTACCTCCAACACCTATCGAGTGTATGTGATATCTATGTGAGTGTGTCAGTCATTAAACCTAGGAGATAATAAATTAATATTTTGCATGCACTCTCATTGCCATAGGCCAGCGTAGTTTCCAGTCAGTGTGGCTGGCAATGGTCCACCCGCAGTAAACAGCCGCGTGCCGCTGAAGTCGTAGCAGTGCGTGTAGATCGCCGGCACGTACTTGACGTTCTGAATGTTGTCGACGTACTCCTCATCGGGGAACTGCGAATTATGCTGTTAGAGCGATGAGGGTTTTGCAATGTTACTGGTACGTACAACATATCCTTTGCTGGCTTTGAGCACAACCGTGCGCGACGAGTTGATGCTCGACTCGAGGTACTTGCCAGCCTTGAGATCGTAGAACATGAGCATGCCGAGGCCCGTGCCGATCGTCAGCACGTTGCCCTGGAAACTTGCGGAGCGAATACCGCAGCCCGAGTAGCGCGACGACACCTTCTTGATCGGCTGCAGCGTGCGGCAGTCCATTAGCAGCGTGTACGACCTGCAGCCGATCGCATACAGGCCGCTGTCCTGCACTGCCAAGCAGACGTTCTCCTGCGAAGATGGCAGCTTGCGCGACAGCTTCTGCTTAAACGTCTCCGCGCTCCAAATGTGAATGTAGCCGTTGAGACTGAGTCCAGCGATTTCGTCGTACGCCTTGTTGAATACTATTGCTCGAACCTATGCCACAACAAACAGTTAGCTGCAGAAAACTACATCATGAGTTAACATACCTTCGCTGCAGTCTTGCACTCTTTCACATGCACAGGCATCACAGTACGATGTTGTGGAATCTCACTCTTGTGATCCACAATGTCTGGAGGCACTCTCCACAATGCCATCTTGGTATCTCTTGATCCAGAGACCAAGTACTCATCATCCAGCCAACACATATCAAACACCCAGTCTTTATGCGCTGTTTCACCTACACAAATTGGATCCAGTGTTGGCAGGCGGTAGACGGCAATATCGCAAGTGTTCCGAGCGCCTGTCGCCAGCAAGGTCCTTGATGGATTGATCTGCACTGAGTGAATGCCACAGTTTTGCCCCTCGCCCAAATCTCCAGTGCTCATCAGTGAAGGGATTTGGTCGAGTGAGTGTGTCATAACATCGTAAACCATGAGCTGTAAGCAAATGCACATGCATAATCAACGACACTTCATTTCAAGCAGTTTCAGTCTACCTTATTACATTTCGTCCCAAAGACAACTTGTCTGTCGCTCAGCCATTTTGAGCAGAACACCTTATTCATGTTACCGAGTGTGATGGGCGTCTCTTTGAACATCTCGTGCGTGAGAATGTGTCGCGTGCCATAGTTGCGATTGATGCTGCGGATGTCCCTCGTCATCATCTCCCTTGTGCGAATGTAGTCGACGAAGTTGCTGGACGTCTGGAGAATCTCGCGCTGGCGGTTGGGCGAGAGACTCTCCTCGTCGCTGTCGGAGTCCTCGTAGAGGACGAAATCTTCGGGCTTTTCCGGCTTGCGGTAGCGCTCCAGGCGCTGCGTGAGCAGACGCGAGCGGCGGTCCTCGAGGCGCTGGTGGAACGAGCAGCTGGGGCTGGTGCCGACCACCGGCACCATGCGTGTCGTGCTCATTGTCGTACCACTAGGTGCGAACGCAACCTAGCCCAACAACGTCGAGTCGTGTGGGCCTGCGGGACGCCAAACTGCCATGGAAACGGGCGTATTGCTGCTGGAGGAGAGCTGGCACACAATTTCCTGGGCGATGCCAGCGACGACCGACGACCAAGGCGTCCAGCTGTCACCATCGACGCTCGGCGCCTCGGCACGCTTCTAGCCAATGGCGTTTCTTATTAGTTGCCGTTGGCAACGTGATTGGAAGGCAGCGGCGCAACGTGAATATCGTTTTGTTTCCCAATTTAATCAAGTAAGTTGCAGCTGTTTCTACCAGTTTCTACAATTACGAATTGATAACTATGGTGTTTGCATTGTAAAAGGGCGTAGGGGGTAGGAAAGGAGAATTACCAAATGTGGGCTTTAACTCGTTAATCCGTTAATTATTCCGTTAATCCCGTTAACTTTAGACCATTATATTAGTCTAGTTGTCGGCAATTTATAAGCCAAAGACTCGAATATGTTCGCGTAAATGTTAACGGTTAACTTGCGTTAAATTTTCGATAATTTAAGCATTAACTGCATTAACTGTTCCCCACTTATGAGACCATAATCAACATAATGCAATTTAAAATCGTATACGGTAATTTTGGTTAGGCAAGAATTTGAAAAACACCGGCATTTGAATAATCGTTTAAGCATACTTTCTCAATTTAACAATTGTTTCCGGTTTTTCTTCTTAATGTCCATCAGATTCCATTGAACAATTGATAAAAGGAACAAACAAAGTATAAAAAGCTACGAACATAGATTAGTTATAATTGTTATAAGCCGTGAAAACGTTGTCAGGTAACTTAAAAATGTATCTGAACTGATTGCTCCGGTTACTCCACTTATTTCTTTTCTTTTCTAACCTAAAATTTTCCATTAGATTAATGTAGAAAGTTGTTCCCACGTGGTGCACAAGCCTGAAGAAGATTTGTAGTGTTTTGTGATTACTAGATCGAAAATGTCACTTCCGGAGAAAGTCCTGATGCGAAAGATAAAAAAACGCGAAAAAACCAAACTCAAACTTGTCAAACTGAAAGAAGCTGAGCAGGAAGGTAGGCATATAGGTAGACTTGGTTATAGTAACTATAGCAATGAAACATTTTAGAGGCAAAACAAATGAAGAAACAAAGCAATGGTGTTGATTTAGTGACTCAGGAAGAAGTGAAGGCTCAAAAACGAATAGCAGCCAGTAGTGATGGACCAGAACAGAAGAGTAAGTTTGCCTATTATTAGTTCCTATTTCCATAATTAACATTTTCTAACTTGATGTAGAAAAGCGAAAGCTGAAGAAAAAGAAGGCAGACCTAGATTTGGAAACAACTGATCAAACCAATGATCAAGGTGCTGATGATTTACATGAGGAATCATTAGCAAATTTTGAAGTTGAAGAACGAGATGAAACAAAGGATTGTAAGTAATTTAATATTTATTAGAGTTTGTGAATTGTGTGATGACAAAAGGCGAATATGAATACACTCCTTTAAATTGATTCCATTATTGGAAACATTTGAGTTGAGAGTTTGAGTATAATTCCCAACTGACTTTTAATCAAAGAAAAATGAATGAGCCTTATTGTAATAAGCACTAACGATACGTTTCCACCATTAGAAGTCGCATAGAAGAAACCTAAA
>JAODFX010001236.1:1194-11481 GCA_027580035.1 Dorylogaster longipes | reverse complement strand
AACTGGTCGTGTACTTATATTATTTTCTTCCATTGGGCGATCCATCTTAAAATAGCATTTTCACCTATATTGCTTCAGCATAACTCCGAGAATAGTGAATAAGCGATAAATGTTTACAACCGGAACTTTCATTTAAAACGCTGTAAAGCGCTGACATTAAACTGCGTTTGCTCATTTTGCAGGCAGTATAAAATTCGCATTAAATAATTAGAGCGTTCATTTCACCGCACGCTCATTAGAGTGCTGAAAACTTCTCCTTGCGTTCGCACATCAACTTCGAAATTCGCAAATCGGGAGCGTGGAGTCGTTTCCTTGAAAATCACTCGTGCGAGGGTTGCGGTTAACTCGGTAACGAACAACGAACGGCACCTGCATTATTCACGCACAATTCGCGTCACTGCCTCCACTGCTACCGTCACCAGCATCAAAGTTAAACCCACGCCGTCGTTTGCGTCCCTCGACTTTTTTACGGCATGCCGAGCACGGCTTGAGGCCGGCAAGGGTTATTTGTACGACATACAACTTCATGTAGTGTGCTCGACATGGGCGTTCTGTGTGAAGTGGTTGGAAGTGGTTGTCAGCTGACATACGGGTCGGCCATACTCACAAAGGTCATAAGCATCTGTGAAAAATATTCTTCACGAGTAGGATGTTTGTGTGAATGTTACACCTGAGTGCACGCTTTCTATGACAAGCAATGATTTAGTTTTGTGTGTTTTGTTTGATTGGAAGTCGCATAACCAAATTCTTTGTTTCCTAGGTGTAAAGCAAGATGAATTTTCCGCATGCGTCTCGCTAGGCATGCCACTGGCAATGTTGGCACCTCTCCGGATGGTCCGGATGGTTATTTCGTGTGATAATGCAATCGATAAAAATGCTGGAGGCACGCGCACGGCATCCGCCAATGAACATTTCGACGTGCCACCGCGGTTTGTTAAAGTATGCATAACCTAAATAAGTAACGAACAAAGGAAAACGACGTGCAGTCGTAGGCTGCCTACTTACTATTCGTGGTGCGTTTTGTTACAACGATTCGTAGGTTTCTTTCGTCAATTCGCACCTTATCAACATGTTCCTTTGCTGCGTCCAACTACCAAGAAAAAAAACGAAGTGCCATCCAGCAAAACGAAACGTCTTATACTCCTAGAACATGCTTCGTGCCTTAAGGTGACAAACTGACGAAGTGACGAATAATGAGTAGGCGCCCTCATTGGCCTCCGCCCAATGCAAACGAGACTTCCCAACAAAAAATACCCTGCCCAACAACTGCAAGTAAGTGAGGAACAAAAGAACGCTCTGCTTCCAAGACGTGGAACGTCGCTAATTCAATAAAAAGCAATGTTTTGTGTTACTGATTTTATACGTGTAGTGTAAATATCCGCTTGGTAGTATTTGCGTATTCTCCGATTCAATTTCACGTGTAGCATTCATGATTCCCAGGATTTACATGCAACAGCGAAATTAATATTCAACAACAACAATGTTGTGTAATAGGAAGGTGGATTAACATCCGGCGCAATATGATAATCCCCGCTGTTTCATCGTTTCATCACCTTTCCATCGTGCCCTCACATGGACTTTTAGAAGCTCCTCACGGGAATGATGAAATTGTATTTGCATGTATTAAAGACTTGAGTTCTAACAGTCTAGTCAGGTGATGTTTTTCACGCTGCATCTTAAAATCTCTCGAGGGAAGATAAAACCAAGAAACCTGATCCGGAAAACTTATAAACTTTTTGGGTTAGGTTACGTAAGCTTAATGTTATTGTGTGGTCGTTATCTTGAATGGACATTTCACGACGTTCTTCGTCTGTTCAAACAAACTCCCTGAGCGATTGAGAACGTTGTTTGCTTAAGTTTATTGCATCTTGCAAGGAGTACATAGTTAGTGATCACCTTAATTTACATAGTCTTTAGACCATAATGAAACCTTAAAAGTCTACAAAGTTTGGTGTTTGAAATTACTAAGCATTTTGTGAAGGCGTAAATATTTGGAGTGATATCATCGATAAATCCTTTCAGCTCCTACCAGCATATTCTAAAAATACCCTCAATTTACTTGCTATTCGATTATGCCAAGCCATGATTGAACCAACAGGGCTATATGGAATCATACGTATATTCGTATTCCAATTTTGGGTGCCACCTATTGATCAATTTGCAACAATCTACACAGATTGATCTCGATAACCTCAAAATGCAATTATCGCGATTGATTACTCGAGGTTGCGTACGCATCCGGACGAATTATAAATTTAGGGAGCGTTCGAGACGAAATAGGAGTAGAAGTAGATCGTTATTACGGTTTGATGTCCTTAATGCTTCTTGCTTCATTTCTCGCCTCTGTCGCAGAGCTGCTGCTTAATATATAATGGACCATTCCATCAGAGTAACTGCCCGACTCAAGTCGTAACGCTTGGTGTAAATGGAATTGGTCAATACTAAATTACACATGTCTTACATAAGTCTTCTTGATGTGCAGCTAGTAAAAGAGACTTTTGAAACCTGTAAAACAATAATGTGAAATGGGTTGCTTAAGTTTGAAACAACTCCAATCTCGAGTCTTTTTATTCCTTTGTATTTAACGAAACTCGACTTCATTTCTGTATCAAAAGCACTGATTACACTTATCGATCCCAGAGAACTTTCTTGGTAGTCGTCCAAACGCATTTTCTTCTTGATTGACTGCGATAATACGGTAATACGAAGTTAATTAAGAAAAGACTGGATGCCTATTTAATTTTGTACACGCTCCCAGCAATTTACATTTTCACAATTTCAGCGTTCTCTTTTATCGTGTCGATTACTTCCTGAAGCATGTCGCGAGCAGAAAAGGCAATTAAACTTTTACGAATTTTCTTAATTGCTACTCAAACAATGTAAGATACAAAGGTAATTGTGAACATTTGAGGAATGTAATTTTAGATTCTTCTTGTTTCATATTATATAGGTTTTTCTGGGCTTACTTATGTATTATCTAATTATCGCATAACATGCGCACACAAAGTGTAGTTTTCTATAGTTATATATTTATATTATATATTTTCTATAGTTTTATATAGTCACTGTAATTAATGCACGTTAAATAGATTAAATACTTATTGTTAGTAGATTGGAAATAGGAAGTTGATGTCAGGTCGTCAGACTTTATAAAATATTTCGCAGAGATCTTAAAAACTTTTGTCCATTCTTGAGTAAAATGAGCAGTTAGAGTAGAATACTTCTAGCAGTGTCTGCGTTGTCTTCTGGAACGTTAGGCAACGCAACAATCACAATGAATGTTTGCTGGTTGCCTGCAAATGGCGTAGAGAAGCCGTTAGAGACAATTCTATGTTCTCATTCAGACTACAATCCTCGCATTGGGCTAAAAGTTTTCACCGGAGTTGGAACGTTGAGTGTTATACAATGCTTTTAATCCCTGTTAGCTCTGGTCAGTGAAGCATTCACGAATCAAGTCAACGCCTTCCTGTTTCCTGCATCGTTCGAACACTGCAAACAGCAGCGTGGGACGGAATAGTCGAAACGACGGAAGTTACCTTCCTTGAAGTATAGACAAGAATTTCTTTGAACGAAAATCGACTTTTCTCTAACGTATTTTACTTTCCTTTATGTTCGCCAAATGGTAAACTTCGGGGTATTCGATGCTTGCAATTCGCAGAAAGGACGAAAGCTGGCAAATAACTCCGTGAAGTAATGAAGAGTAATTGTTGACGTAGTAAGTGCAAGCATTTTCGAAGCAATTAGGTTATCTAATTACATTAGCCTAAAAGTGCAACGATACACGGAATAAGGTGCTGCCCGTCATCACTTGAGAAAGCCTTCAGCATCATAATGTCACTACCTAATTGCTTAATTAAACTGGATGCTTTTAGTGCATGCGCAACGAATTAGGCTGATCATGATCAAATATAATTAACAGCGGGCTATTCTAGAAAGTAAGTGTCGTTCGAGTTGGTGTTCACGAGAAAAACGTTCGTATTGATTATCAGCTACTGTCCTTTACTCTACGATATTGAAGTTTTGTTGTTCTCTTTGTAGTCGTTCAGAACAACGTACCGTAAGTTACTTTAGAAACGATATGGAGCCAAGATAAATCAATTATCTATCTATTATTCATTTCAATCCGAGGGTGATTGGTTGGTATTAGAATCGTAAATCAAAATTAGGAAATGGTGAAATGGTACAATTCGACGCTGTCCTAATGCCAAATATTATTCTTCTTTATGCGTTATGTATTATTTTTTATAGGATAAAATATATTATATTGACAATTCGTATATCGAGTTTAGATTGAAAACAATTGTGAAAATTGTTTTATGTTGAAAGTAATGCCATATAAATTTCTAAATTGAGAATATGGAGTTTAGTATATAAAAGTAATCATTAATTAAATTCTGCATAACTTTAATATACTAGTTCGTATATTTATTTATATCTTAAAACAAACTGAATGTTCATATTTAATCTATATTGATTTTGTAAGTACATACTTATACCATGAATTGCTTTTGGATACTAATAACAAAAACATTATAATAAGCACTATCTATTAAATCTTAATTTTATTTAAATCATTATAGAAGAAATTTGTAATATGAAAAACATTTGTTACAAAACAACTCAAGCAAACATATTGTACCAAACTATTACTTATACAATTTGGATTCTTTGTATGCATATACATATAACTAAACATATGCAAGCAGGCTATTATGTAGAAATTAAAATTTTTTAAATCTTGGAATGTATGAAGTATGAAAACCTTGCATAGAAAAGGTGTGCTTATCTATGACAAAATTAACATTCAAATTACTAGAAAATTGCCAACTACAGCTGAGTTTTTAGGTTAGCGTCCCAACATACCAGCACTACATAGTGGTCTTGGAGTCCGCGACTACTTCTAAAGAAATGCTTATCTGTCTTTTAAGATTAATTATTTATAAGCCTTTTTTACATGTCTTACAAAACTCAAATAGCTTATTGGAATAAACCTCAAAATAGTGTGTATTGTTGGTTGCATGCGGTAAAAGTGATATGTAATATTGTGAATGGGGTGGTGAAGTGATGCAATATGAGAATTCCGTACTCAAACGTAAATACAGCATTGTCTGCCCAAAGCTGTGCAATCCGGTGTATCCAATTTGGGAGCTCGGCCTTCACAAAAACCGCACTGACCTCCTCTATAAGTGCACCGTGAGGTCTCCTCGACTGGAAACAAAATTCGTTAGGCGGCTTTGCAGCTAGATTTACTAGGCGAAAATTGAGCATTACACTTGTTGCAGCAAACGTTCCCATCTTTACCGCACAGGTCCCTTTCGCTGTTGTTCATGTTATATCCGTCAGCACACTCCGCAGCGTTGCAACATCGTCCTCCGAATAGGGCACAGCTATCCTCTGAAAAAGTCGCTGCAAACGCTATGAAATGTACTCGCTATATCACTGGCTATTAAATTTGGTTAGAACTTACGATCGTCGCTTGTAGTCGAGCCCAGCAGCAAACCGCAGGCGAGTAGAGCGAGCAGCTGACGCATGTTTGCGGTTATTTCTGCACTGAACGAAGTCGCATTGCGGTTTCGGTTAGTTATACCTGCTGAATGTTCCTTATTCCCACGCACACACACCTACGTTGTTGCCACGTAGTGAAAGAATTAACGAAGCGATAAAGAAAGCGCTATGCCATTGCGATATTGGCGTTATCGTTATTGTAAAACAAGTATGCTTATTTAAATTAAATGTTGTGCTGAGGCCATATGTTTTCTTTAAATCAGCACTTTATCGCCGGTGAGTAATGTTGAATACCGTAACCCAAAAATATGCATTCGGTTTCGGGTAGATACAAATTATTTCGTTGAGTGAGAAAGTTTTACTATTCATTCACTAAGTAGTATTTATGACCTTGTGCTTTGAATTTGTGTTTCTCTATTTTCTATGCGCTATAGTCACTATGAAACGGTACGTTTTCCTTTATGCTAATGGTGAATAGAACCTCAACTTTATTGATTTGATATTGAATCTTGTTTTTGAATGAAGTTAAATACGCTTTGGAAGCCGTAGCTTTTTTGTTTATTTTTAGTTTTTTTTGTTAGTTTGACATGTGATCGTAATAATAATAATTTCATTAAATAATAATTTAATTCTGCATTCGTTTCATTTTCATAGTTCAAGAATAGTTCGTTAATAGATTGTATGAATCAACATTTCAATTTTTCAATGTGGAGAATAGAAGAAGCAAGAAAGAATGACTATGTTAAAGCTTTTAATAAAATATCTAGATAAAATACATTTATCATAATTTATCTGGAACATTTACATTGCATATAATGCAATAACTATTATATAATTCTATTCATTCCTTACGTAAACAAATTAAATATTTTGTTTTAAAAAACGGCTGGATTATAAAAAATGGAAAATTATTTGTCTCACAATTACAGATTTACAACTGGTTTCTTTCATTAGGTGAGGTTAAATTACAATGGTATCTAGATTCAACGTTCATTGGTTCTGCAGATTTTGGACGCACATTCTGAATGCGTTTTTATCTTTTCTCAGCAATTTGCGAAATCGCAACGCGTCCAAACTTGCAGAATGTGGTTTCCATTGTTGAAAGTCTAAAATCAAAACAAATATTCGTTTCAAAACTCAACCAAAAATTTATGTTTTATAAAGCTTTATGCACGATTTTATTACATGGCTTTCCAACTCCAATTTTTAGTTCTATATTTAGATTACTATCGTTAGATACCCTAAATATAGATTTAAAAAATACATCGATCGCTTTAATCTACACACACAAAGTGAAAATCACGTCTTTGAATAATAGTTGAATAATAGTTGTTTGTTTGAATAATAGTTTGCGGTTATTGAGGTTAGGTCAGACGTACCATTATGAAAATTGAATTAAATTTCTCTTCACGCTGGAAGCACATTTGAACATACATCATGCTGCGAAACCGATTGATTGTGTAAAGTAAGTTCCACTGAGTGAAGCTTAATTTGTTTGTATATATTTTTATGATTTATGATTTTTAAGTATTTCCAATGAGTCTCATCTCCAAATATAAGAATTCATTTCTTTTGTGTGCGGGATTTAAAAAATGAAAAGATGAAGTAATTTTGTTTACCGAAATATACATACAATCAAACCTAATCGAATCTAAATGTAATTTAAACCGTAACCTAACCTAATTTAATCTATTCGGTCCTATTAATTAATATACTTCCATTGATGTAAGTAAAACTTTTAGCCACTTTATGTTTACTTTCTTGTTGAGCTTGATTTCCTTTAATTGATCGATAGTTAGTCAACTGATATCAAACAAATTTCGTTTGCAAAAATTAGGAAACCTAATGATTTCAACAATTTCTTAAATAATGGAAAATATGTATTTTGAAATACATCAGACAGGGAGAATTAGACCTGACTAACCAACCTTATGAACCATGAAACACTAATAAAGAAACAATTAAGCCTGCATTACTCCCTAAATTTTTCATCAAATATTTTTCATTCTAAATATACGTCTTCAAAAGTACGTGGAACAGAAAAAAATAACCTTAATTACAAAATCCATTAGTTTAAATGGAATATTTAACACTTATCGACCATTTCCGTGTTCCAGTTCCATATTAAAGCACATATCGTGCCCTAAAAACCGACGCCTTTACTTTTTCTGTAGAGCTGTATTCTGTTTTGATAGTAGTAACACACTGATAAATAAATATAATTTTACAGAGGATGAATAATTTTTAATTCTCCGCAATCCAGCCCTAAATAACATTGTTTTATTTACGTAAAACGTTGCTTCCAATTTTTTAATTAATGAATTTGCAATTAATGGCATGTCACATAGTGACAATGTTATTAAACTTTTGGGTATTTTATAATTGCCATCCCAATATACGCTGCAAGAGGAATTTCAAACTTTTCGGAATGTAATTAGTCACTGTTTGGCCTTCTTCTCATAAAGTCTAATTTGCATAGATAAGTCCCATAATACTGCCACAATTTTTTTTTATTGCACGCAAAGTTTGTTCTCAGAGTATTCTTACATCATATTGTGATGATTTGCATATCATCAAACGTGCAAGTGTATAATCATCAAATGTGTTTGATTGTGATGCAGCATAATCGATATTAATTACATGACATTAATTATGGCGATTGTAATTCATTACCAGTATATTAGTACTATACGAAACTGAACTTTTGATTAATTAAACTCACAAATTGCTCATGAAGCTAACAGGATTTTGATTGTTGGTGGAATTTTATCATGTGGTATTTCCGGTTTTAGAAAATGATGCGTTGCTTCATTTGTATTCATTAAATTCAAATTACACGCTAATTTGTTGTTACTAGGGAATGGATGCTAACCTCGTAACACGGAATTATGCTATGTATTTCATTATTTCCGAGTGTAATATTTATCAAACTTTGTCAAAAAAATTATCTGTTATTTAAAAGTCTTAAATCTAAGTGTCTGTGTATTTTGGATGTGTTTTTTTATGTTATTTTATTAACCATCTGTGTTTGAAAACAGTGGAAATTTCTAGCTTCTATTTGATTACGAATTAAATTAAGAAAGAAAAAAAAACAGACTGCTAATGTTTTATTGCTAATTTCTCGTAAAATACGTGCTCAATCGTTTCAAAAATTTAACACTTTCTTCAGAAGACATATATAATATATCCTTGGTATAATTTTTCGTAGCATTTCTTATTCTTATGTCTTGTTAGAACAACCATAAAGGTTTGCTTACCTACTTGTGACAACTACTATGCTAGTATTCTTGGTTGGTATTCTTGGTTGGTCAAATTATATTTTTATATTCAGATTTAATACCCAATTCTAATGTATTACTAGCTTAACGCTGAGTGTGCTTTCGGTGGATGCGACTGGCAAAAATTAAGAAGTGAAGAAAATAATACGATATATCATGCTATAAAGCAGCAAAACCAGACTTGATACAAAGGAGTAATAAGAGACCACTCTATTAAGTTATCCTTAAAGTGGCTTCTGCCATCTATCACAGTGTCTTATCTACGCAATAATGTATGAAGTTCAGCGTAGTTGCATAATTGCTTTAAGCGCAGAGTATTTTGGAGCACTATATATACTCGTAGAATTATATGCAGTATGCTGATCATTACGAAATGAAACTGCATGAATGTGCTCCAGCGGTTAGGATGCCAAAGCAGTAGAAAAGGTAGCAAAGGTATTGGTATTGATTCTTAGTTAATGGTTCTATTCTCTAAGTAAACCTTTCTTTAGACTCATTATTTTCATTGTTTCTTCTACATTCTAGAGATAATAAGATATGCATCCAAATAATTAAAGATCAATTTAGTATTCTCAGATAAAGGCTAATTAGCAATTTAAGATACATGCATACCTTTACACAAAGAAGAATTGCAAATTAAACAGTTTAATTAATCATTACGATTTCAAAAGGTTTACGTTTAATTTGCAATTTCGTCCTCAACATCACCGAACTCGAATTCATTGGACAAATTTCGAATGTACTGCCGGAGTTGACGTCCTATATAAATTGGAGATGTATCGATTGCAAAATGTTAACCGATTCTGCTACAAGTGCCGTTTTATTCCACTTCCTCTCATTCATATTTCATTTCTCATTCCGATTCCGTGTATTTTAAAACTCGAGCATTGAATTTTCAACGTTAGACGTTAAAATATCATACATATATAAATATAATTTATTTTGTAAAATGAAACCAACACTCAATTCAAAAGATTTGTAAACTATTCATTAATCATCAATCATATTCGCATGAAACTGAAAATGTCTACGGATCAGAAAGAATAGAAAAACTTTTAAGTTTGCTTGCAAAAGCAACTTTTTCAAAATTCTGCAAACGGAAAAAATTTAAAAAATAAAACAGTGCCAGTTTGTCAAATGCTTTCTTGATTAACGTCAAGCTAACCTCCAAATAACACCTGTGAAGCCAGATTGTCAAGTTTATTTGATAAAAGGCTTATTTTTACATTAAATAGTCAAGAAAAATTCACTCTTTAACTTTACTTTAACACTCTTTTAAATTATACAAAAAATATTCACGGTTTGTATTCATTAAATTCTAATAACCATTTGTTATTACTAGAGAACTAATGCAAACTCCTAACTCCGACTTATGCTATTTATTTTCATTATCTCACAATGTTTTATTAATCAAATTCTTTCAAACAAAATTATATTTTATTTAAGTCTTCAATCTAAGTGTTTGTGTATTTTGGATGTATTTCTTATGACAATTAATTTCTTA
>JAODFX010001125.1:0-11482 GCA_027580035.1 Dorylogaster longipes | reverse complement strand
TTTGTTAATCTTGAAGTTTATTAATTCGTTTCGTCTCAATTAAGTCCTTATAATTTTTTAACTCAAAATGGACCTACCTTGCTATTTTATTTCAAAATCTAATCTAACGTGGTTCATTAGTTGCGATAGGCTAATAGAAAATTGCAAGACTTTTGCGAGACTTTTGCTCTAAAACAAGACCATGTTCAAGACAAGACCATGTGTATTCAGGTAAAGCCAACTGGCTAAATCTCGCATTGGTCTTGCCTTCGAGCAACACTTGATTGTACATATAGACGAGGAGATGAAATATCGAAACAACACTACAAATATTGCATCGTCACGTTGCGTTCGTATCTATTCATATTTAAAACGCGGAAATATAATGGAGAGCGAAAGGCCGCAGGCGGAACACAAAAAAAGCAGCAGCAGGAACGCTGCAAACGCAGCGCTCTTTTCGCACACTTAAACCCACATTAAGGCCGGGTTTCACGCGCCGTGGGAGCGCAACAATGCGAAATATCAAAGTCACTTTTAAAAGCCGCCCTTAGGCCGGCGCCCGCCGCGAAACAGCAAAACAAAACGTGCGCACATGTCATGAATGTAACGTTTTCGTGTTGGGCTCGTTGCCTTTTTTTTCGCATTCATTTTTATATTTCTTTCGTCGGAATTAATCACGAACCGCAAGCCGAAAACAATGCTTCAAATATAAATAATGCGCGATCATTCACAGGTATATTTCACAAATCCATTTGTTTCCTAAGGCAAATAAATATCGCGCCGCGTTGTAAATTGGCTTCAAGCTAAATAAATTACGAATGCGCGAAACTGAGTGTGCGGTAAAGTTCGCATCGAAATTAATGACAAATAATGCTTTATGCGTATATATTTAATGGCCGAATGGGAATACGCTTGTGCAATGAATATCGGAAATGGTATGAATCATGGCGCAGTGTGAGACGCGTTTGCTTGTTTTTTCTTTCGGCACTTGTGCAACAATTCGCGATTGGGGGCAGCATTGTGTTCGGGGAGGCATGCATGACGGACAGGAAAGACAGGTTGGCGGTGGCGCTGACTCATGCGATCTGATATTACGCCCCGCGTGAATAATAAATAATTAATCATATCGGATTACGCGCAAGCGCTTTAACATCTGCTTCGCACGCCCCGTCGCGTCGCACACCTTTCGCAATGAGTAATCAGCCACGCGCCCGGCGCATGCACAACCAAGCTGTGCTTTTCTTCCCATGCGAAAAAAAAGCGTCTGAGAACCAGAGTAATACCAAATTAAAACGCTAAATAATTTCAATAAACCTATTTTCAAATGCAAAATGCAAAATGCAAAAGAGCTTTTGAAAAGCTATTTCAAATTCAAAATATAAAATAGCTATTTTAAATAAGTTTTAAAATGGAAATACTTTCAAAAAGTTTTCATTCGGGGCCGTGATTCGTAATCGTCATTGGTAATCACAAAAGAAATACTGTAGTGAAGTTAGCTCCCTTCAGCAGCCCTAAGGTCATCCCTCAGCCCATAAGAAACGCAAGGGCTACTGACAAAAACCTTCATAACTTTGTTATCTGATGAGTGGCATAGCTAATTCTTTCATCCTCGGCAAGGGAATTTCATTTTGCAACGACTAATGTTTATCTCAATTCAGAAAATTTGTTTTTCTATTAAATGACCGGAAAAACTAACTATTAACACAACCCTAATAAATATATAGGTATTAACAATAATCTACATAACTTTGTTATCCGATGGGTGGTATAGCTAATTTTTTCTTCATTGGAAGGATAATATATTTTTACAACGATTAATGCGTATTAACAAAATTGAGGAAATTACTGACATATCATGATGGTAGCGTTGTTAAACTTTCTTTAACATGTAAGAATTTCTTTGCCAGGTAAGTAAGCACGTTCGGCACAATCATATATTATCTTTTTTAATTATGTTTATTATTATTTCATGCACGATAACTAATTTTAATTAGGTATAATTAGCTCAATCTGACTTTAATTCTAAGAAATTAGTTCTGACATTTCTCTACTTCCAGTTCTAATTAAATAGAATTTCTTGCACGCCAATTTTAATCCTAATTAATTAGATTGTTAGTTCATTATGCTCATCATTGTTAGAAACACATATGTACAAATGCATTTTGTATTATGAAACTAGAAAATTTATTGTTAAAAACATTTAAATAAAATGCAAACTGCTTTTTGGGCTAATGCATTTAAAATGTAAAATATAAAATACCAAGTTTGTATTTTGGATTTCCATTTTAAATGGTTTTATTTTCCAAATGCACATTTCTGATAATTAATCTACAAATTAATATTAATATTTTATCACAAGGTATCTAAACATATAATTAAATTATATAGAAACCAATCTGGTTCACACCGGTTTAAACTCATTGTCAGATCATCGCGCATTTGCGAAGTAATTATATGAAACGAATAACGTGTGAAGCTGCATATAAATAACGCGTATGTCTCGCGAGCATTCTCTTCGGCGTCATCTTGGCGTCGTTCCATTCCGCTGCGCGCTGATAAAGTATTCTTTTAATTTCGCGTCGCGCAACTTCCGCCGTTGCAATGTTTCACCACCCTCCGCCGCCCCGATTGCGAGATAAAGGGGGGCGAGGGAAGGAATAAATACGAAAGTGCACACTCGCCGGCGCAAAAGTGGAGCGTATATATATAGAAAACATAAAGTGAAATCTACGAGGCCGAATGGCGAATTGAAAAATGCGCAGATTTAAAATTACAGATTGCAGCCGCCGAGGCGCATCGCCACCCACGCGACCGACGCGAGCGCCTCCTGGTGCTGGCGGTGGTGGTGGTGGTGGTGGTGAGAAATAGGTGCGAGCCGCGCGCAATGGAGAAAAATGTGCGCCGGCAAAAGTTGAAAAATATTTTTAATTAAATCGCCAGATTTATCGTGCGCGATTTGTTTACGTTGATTCCCTTCCCCCAGCGCTTTATTTTCCACCTACCAACCTAACCTAACAGAACATAATCCAACTTAAAGCTTACTCGATGTTTTTCTAAATTTCAACAGTTCTAGACGAAAACTTACGATTTAATTCATTAATTATTTCTTTGATTCGGTTGTGAGGCGGAGTTCAAACGAATAAATAATTTAAAATTCAAAATTTTACCGTGCGCGATTTGTTTACGTTGATTCCCCTCCCCCAACGCTTTATTTTCCACCTACCAACCTAACCTACCAGAACATAATCCAACTTAAAGTTTACCCGATTCTTTTCTAAATTTAAACAATTCTAGACACAAACTAAGACTTAATTCGTTAATCGACCTAACATAACCTAACCTAACCTAACCTAACATAATCCAACTTAAGGTTTAACCGATTTTTGTCTAAATTTAAACAGTTCCAACGAATAAATAATTTAAAAATCCAAATTTTATCGTGCACGATTTGTTTACGTTGACTCCATTCCCATCTCCTTATTTTATTTTCCTCGTATTGCATTCTGCAACCTAACCTAACATAAGATAGGCCAACATAAATCGTCCCCGATTTTTTTTACAAATTTAACCAGAAATTAGATTGAATTCGTTAATCATTTCTTTGATTCGGTTGTGAGGCAGATGTCAAAGGTATAAAACGTATAAAACGTTGGCAAACCAAAAAATACGTTGACTCGATTCTCTTCTCCTTGCTTTATTTGCCTCCTATCGCATTCTTTACCTTAACCTAACATAACATAAGCCATATCAAGACTTCCCAGATTTGATTTCCCAAATTCAACCAGTTTTAGAAAGGAACTCAGATTTAATTGGTTAATTAAAAATGCAAAAAATGACAATTAGTAAATCCAAATAAATCCAAACAGCGTAACCAATTAATTCTGATTTAGAAAACTCTTCATTTACCATGGTAAAAATAAAAATAAATTTGTATATTTTGTTGTCTCGATATTATATAAATATGGAAATATGGAATTATTACATTATGAATTATTATTGTTATCATATCACATTGTAATTTGAGAAAAGTTATAAAATGATTAAAAATTAGTAGTAACGTAACGTAACTTCTACAATGACTACGACAAAATAGTCATGACTTTAATTGGAGAGTTGTATTTGATAGATCATCATCAACATATCAATATTTGGTTTCAGTTTGGTTAGGAATAAATGAAAATCTACCAATTTCTATGATATTCAATCTGCTTCTTGTTTTTGTTAAAATATTTTAGGCCAACGTTGATAAATGAAGTCTAGTCAACATTTTAGGTCTTTACTATGAAAACCAAATAAATTTTTGTCATGCAAAACCCATTAAATTACCTGGACAACTTTATGTATCAATGATTTCCTTCAAACCTTGTTTATTTTTGTTGTATACAATTATACATTTCGAACTCAAACAGAACAGAATTCTCCGACAATTTATTCTCTAGAATTTTTTATCGCTAAGAATAAAAACTGCTTTCTAAATCTAACCTCTCCTATCCCAAGATAACCTAGCCTCTATAAATTAAACGCTAGATATGGTAATACAACAAAGATTTATTGCGTAACAAATCTCATAATTCATTCTCGGGACTGTTGAGATGTTCCCCGGCGCTTCCAGAGGGAATCACTCCAAGACATCTTTATGAAAATTAGTTTTCCGCTGAGCTTTGCCTCCGTGTCACACTCAACTTTTATTAAAGATCGGTTTTTCCGTTTGCATATGAATTGCTTCAGTCTCAACCGCACACCGAGTGTGAATTTAAACACAACTTCGCCTAGTAAGCTAGTTCGTTAGCAAACTGCTATTTTCCAGCAGATGATTTGAGTTCGAAACGTATACGAAAGAAAACTCCGCACAGGTATTGTGATAACACGTAAAATGGTTGGCATTTAAACATCTGCTATACTTGCCTTCATTAATTAAGGACACTGCGCCAGTGGAATCTTCAGTACGGGCGGAAAACGTTAATTAAAGCGAACAGTTTTTCATGTTTTTCATATTCGCTCGCGGGCTGGAAAACGGCGAAACGCAAACCGGGAACAATATGGAAGAAAATTATGTGCCACTTTATGCGCGAACGCTGCGCACGTGTCGGTGTTCAAGAGTTGCGTTTCATGAGAAAACTTGTTACAATGAATGTAACGTCGTGTCGCGTCGCCGCGGCATTGTTAATTAAAACGACAAACTTTACGCTCATATAAGTTTTAATGAATCAACAAAACGCAGTGCAACCAACCGACGAAGCGAAATCAGCGGAAGCCACACTGAAACATTCCAAGTCAGAGTTCAAATAGAATTTTTGTACGCAAAAAAAACACAAGGTTTTTGTAAGCAGCTTTCAACAGAGTTTCAATAAGCGTTGTAGTGCCATCTTCACGTGAGGCCAACAAGCATATATATTATTTGCTTTACAGATACACATTCTTAAATTAACGGAATTAATTAGAACAGATGAAAACAGAATTAAATCTAACTATAAAGTGATTTTGAAATAATTAAAATGCCTTCAAGAAACTTGGAAATGCGATGTTTGCAACTGAATTTGAAAGTAATCTCAGAGTCCTTTTTGAAGAGTGTTCTGCATTGCAGCATTGCTTCATAGATGTCGCTGGAAATGCTATAATCATTCAAAATGCTAGCGAAACCGAATGATCTAACCGAAGCTAATATAAAATTGCAATGTTACTTGGGTAAAAGAGGTATCATGTTCAAAAAGGAATTTTTACTTAATTGTTTCTTATCTGATCTGATCCTTTTTATCATAACTAAAACAAGTGAAACCAGTACTGGGAACAGCAGTAATTTTTCGTCATTATTCTAATTTGCTATTTGCAATTTTCAACTGTGAATGCGATCATTAAGTTGCAAACCCGGTAACAAAGTATTAATGTGACGTCAGTGCTGCACTATAATAATGTAGTAATTATTTATAAGCGGTGAAAAGTTGGACCAGTTTTCAGTTTCCGCAGAAATAATACCTACTCAAAAAGAAGCCTAATAATAGGAAATTATATGCATATTTCTTGCCATAAATGTTACCACCAACCGGAAGCGGACGTTTTTTTTCTCACGATACGAACATGAAATTTCGCAAAGTTCGAATCGATAATGCAATTTATATAAAAGGGATGCAAGAGATGCCCGATTCGCAAGTGTTCGCAGTTCGAAGATGGGTCAATCCAAGCGCCGATCCATGATGAAAATCATCGAAGTACTGTTGAAAATGATTGGTGCCCATCCTGATCATGCTGGGTTCATACCACACGCAATTGCAGTCTTCGCAGTGATTTCTCAACCTCATTCTCCGTCGTCTTGAGTGTGATGGACATCTGCTTGAACTGGCAGGGCGTCACGACTTTGAAACGTCTTGATTACTTCCCATCCAGCGTGATGGTAACAATCCTCCCAAACGGAACACTCAAAAACTTTTATCTACGACTACCACGTAAAACGCTATATTACGCACGACACATAGCCAACGTTATTGCCCGGTTGCTGATGATCGTAGATAAAGTGTAATACACACCTTGGGTTGTAAAGCACATGCACGTAATATGCCAATTACAATACACGTTATGTAATGCACTATTTTACGACCAGTTCGTGGTGAAGGCAATCATACTGGCGACGACGCGACCTCGTCATCGTCGGCTGCTCGTCAAGCTGGAGGACTTCTGGCCACCGGAGAAGTTCTCGCCCACGATGGCCGCCCGCTGCGAGCGCGTCTTCGTCTTCACGTGGAAGGTGATGATCAGCTTCTACGTCTTCGCCGTAATGAACATCGTCTTCATCATCGCGCTCGTGCTGATGAGCGACGAGCGCATGCTGATCTACAAAGGCTACGACCTCTGCAGCGAGAACACGGACACCGTCTGCTGGGCGAGCATGATCGCCTGGCAGGTCTTTCTCGTCTTCTTCCAGGGTGCACCCGCGATGATGTGCTTCGACTACATCTTCCTCGCGTGCGTTGCGTACATGTACGTCGGGGCCATTCTCCTCGGCGAAGCCCTCAAGCAGCTGCAGCTCACCGTCGATGAAGACGTCCATCCAGCCATTGCCCACGCTAATTTAAAGGCAATCGTCGATCAACACAGCTTCGTCCTAGAGTGCTGCTTCGATAATACGAATCATCCATTCTTAAAACTATGCCCTCCTTGCTTGTAGGTTCCTGGAGCAGACGAATGACTATTGCTATGTGGTATTCTTAAGTCAGTTTCTCTCCTCTCTGGGATCACTCTTCTTTTGCCTCTACCTCCTTACGATTGATGGCAGTCCACCAGATGTTGAGCATCTCCGATTCGCGTTGGTCAGTTGGTCATCCTGAACATCGCTGGTACTCTATGTAATGAGAAGGTGAGTCGATCTTCGGCTTTGGGAGCGTTAAATCAACCATCTTGTTGCAGCTCAGAGCCATTGGTAACTGTGCGTATGACGTTCCGTGGTATCACGTTCGGCAGGGAAAGTTGCGCCGCGACTTGTCCTTAATTATCCTCCGCGCGCAGCAAACAACCGGCCTGCGCGTCGCCTCGATTTTCGAGCTGAATTTGAACCTGTTCCTCGTCGTCGTTCGCAATTCTTTCTCCATCTACACGTTATTAAATCAACTTTCGTAGACGCCAACGAGCGCAGTGAAAGAATGCTTCGTAGGAGAGTCGTTCCACTTAGGCGACACAAGCCACTAATCAGATTACGCGTGGGTAATAAATATTGATAGGATGGGAATGACATTGTGCCAGGCCGACAGCGAGCAATGTGCATTGCATCGTATCTAATCGCAGAGCACTCGGTTTCCCCTTCCATTCGCTTGCTATTAAGCGCAATATTCACATATCATTACTGGAATTGAGGAAGTTACTCGCTTCTATTACGGTTAGCACTGCACATTGCAGTGAGTATCAAGTGTTGAGTTCATCATTTGCGTGTCATGCAAATGTTTGCAAATGGTAAGCATCCTTTTGTAGCCATACAGAGCATTGCGTAATGTAAGGTGTTTTGGGTTGCCTAGGTTAAAATAAAGATGCGTGCATTATTACCATCTGCTCTCTTCTCTTCGGCAGCCATTCTGGGTAAAAGCTTCGGCAAGGAATTCGGTTCGAATCTAGTGAAATCGTATGCTTGCAGCGTGCGCGTCGCCCGCTTTCGCGATAACGACCATGCGGGACGCCTTTCCGGAAGTGTTCGCGCATGGCAACCTGTCGGAAATAAGATGGGATCACGCCGTGAATAGCAAAGAGCTGTTGGCAGCCGCACTCGCAAGTAATTGAACGCGATCCGCATTCTAGCAGCAGGCGAAAGGCGAAAGCAGCATCTCCTCTTTTGCAGACGACAAGCAGATGATCGAAGCGGACGTCCTCGTCGGCCATCTGGCCAACACCCCTTTGAAGACGCGCAGTGTGATCATGGGCCATCCACCAGCGGGCACCTCGAACTTGAGCTTGGAGGACTTCCTCGCCGCCGTCGTGGAGGACAACAAGAAAGGCGTTAGGAAGGGAGTGAAGTTGGACTTCAAGACGAGTGAAGCCTTCGCTTTGAGCTCCAAGGTGTTGCTTACGGATGACGCGGATGCTTTCCGCGGGGCGTATACCAGCTTCCCCCTGTGGATCAACGCCGATGTTGCAGTTGGTCCAGCAAGCCAGCAGGAGAACGGCGTCGATCTGCGGCTGGAGGTGGTCAGAAAGAAGCCGACGATTGCCAATGCAGCCACGTGGTCGCTCGGTTGGACCACCGGCGACTTCCAGGAGAACGTTGGTTACACCCTGCAGCAGGTGGATGCGATGCGGGAACTCGCGCAGGGCATCCCCAACGTGACATTCCCCGTGCGGGCCGTCTACGCAGCGAAGAGTCATGCAGCAATGGCAGCGCTGCTTGACATCGGCACGCTGACAATCTGGTCTGCGCAGCAGGACGACGCGCACGTCGACGTTCCAGAATTGGCGAAGCTCATCGCCAACAATTTGGATAAAGTTTATGTCGATTTGCCAGAGCCCCTCGAGCGTCGCATCGAAGCAGCTTTGCCCAAATTTAAATAAACTCTTTTTTCCCGAATTCACAACTCGAAATTTGGACACCCTACTTGCGCCTCGGATGATGACCGATGACCGCAGTAAAATTAACGATCGACAACGGACGAGAAATGGCTTTGTTTGCGTATATGCTTTCTGGGAAATGTTCTGATGTGCTTGTTGATGTATCATCATTTAGGTCAGCAATAAACAAAACCGCCATCCACATTTCTGAGTTGCTGATGGCCACATGTAAACGAAGCGAGAAAATGGAAAGCATCGCAATTGTTTAGATTTGCTATTACGTTAGAGAGTTGACACCTTGCAGATGGTCTTTTTTCCTTGCCTACTTTGACAGAAAGCGTGCATAATAACCATCTGAAAGTAATGGATAGTGAATTTGCGACCTACAAACCAACGAAAGTTACTTGCACAATCATCCCTATCTAGGTAAATAGAATCATTTGCCATTTTTTCTTCTTCCTCATAAATTGCAACAACGAAACGTGTAAAAATCATTTTGCACGCTTCAGTCTTCTTATAACGCTTGCTCAAGAACTAAAATCAATACTGGTAATTTACCCTGCTCAAGAAGAAAGAGCGCTTTCGCAAAATTGAAAGCGATATTTACTCGACGACTTCTCCCAACAGTCATTCCGATCGTTGTTGCATTATTTATTTACCGGAATTTTGTAATAAGGTATTATTACTCACTAATAGCGTCGCACGCTTATTTTTTCAATATAAATTGGAGCAAAATTTTGATAAGATAGAAAATGCTTTTTGCAATTTCCACAGTTAGTCCAACGTAAACAGAATTAATAAGTAATACAATTTGATTATTTTCTTTCATAGCAATGATCGAAAAAGTTAGCGTAACTGTACATCCGAAACCGTTAGAAAAACCGTCGTTTTCCGCGTGTTTACGTCCCAAAGTTTCCTAACTTTAACAATGCGAACGGGCGTAATGTTTTGCATATTTGCTAAATCCGATCCAGTGCCAAACGTTTGCGAAAAATAAATAGTATTTCTGCCAAAAAAAGGATTTCAAAATATGATAATTTAATAAGAAACTAGAACTTGTATAATTCGAATTTGATGGGCTCGAGAAAAAACTCCAATTATGAAATTGGAAATATTTGTTACCGTTCATTATCACGTGTTATCTATGACTAGATTTTATGCTGGAATACGTGAGAAACTTCCAAATAAAGAAGAAATCGAATTAACAACATTCGAATTCATCAGGTTTCACTGTATATAATGGAGTATTCTGCTGAAGTTGCGAAACACAAATGACGAACGAGGCTTCAAAGATTCGGATTCGCCAATCGCATGAGATTTATTTATGCATCGGTTTTCGAGGAAACGCAGTGTTGTTGATTAGCAATGTGCAAATATTTGGTCGCGCAATGAACAAGCAAATAAATAAATAAATAAGTGCGACGTCAGGCACAAATTGCAGTAAGGAAGACAGCGACAATTCGATAAATACATAAGTTGGATTAAATCGATAAAAAATTCAAAGAAGTATCGACATTAAGGTATTTAAACTTCAAAGTGTCGAATATTTTTGTTTTATTTACGATTATTTTAGAAAAAGCATAAAAAAATTGTTGAAATACCTTGAAGCATCAGGTTAAATGTGTTTTTGCTTAGATGTTTATTCATACTTGATGTATCTTTGACATTTTGTGTTTGTTTTGAAACAAGTGTTGCAATTCATTACTGCATTTTTCTAACGAGTCAAATATCGTAGCAACGAATGATTTCGAAGTCAATTTAATCTATTTTAGAAGAGTTTAATGCGGTTAAAACTAGATCGTGTTGATCCGTATGTTGAGCCGTAAATCCACAAAATCACGTGATTTTATGTAAGCAATTGCATGAAATTTATTCGAAGTGATACCTGTCAAAAAATACTTATAGAGTAAAAGTATCGAGAAGATAGTATCGAGCAGAAAAGTATCGTTATCGAAAGAAAACGTACTGGATACCACAAAATATCGATACTTTACCCTACAAGAGACACGATATCGAATAAAAAGTATTGTAAATGGTATCGAAACTAAAGTATCGTACTCATAAAAGTATCGATACTTCAAAGTATCGAATATTTTCGAATAAAATTATTGTTTAAATACCTTGACCCATCAGATTGAGTGGGTTTTTTCCTTAGATTTTTACTCATACTTGATGTAACTTTGACACATTTTGTTGGTTTTCAAACAAGCGTTGCAATTCATTTCATTGTTGTTGTTGGTCGTGCCAAAACAACACGTCTACTAGGCGGCATTCTTCTAACGCAGCGGCCAGGGAACTTTTTTAATCATTACCACAAAATATTTTTGTTTAAGTTGATATTACTCCATGGCTAAGAGCAAAAGAAAAATATATTATATACACGGTGGTCAGAAAAGTGCGGATATACGCCAGGTAGAACGATTCTTTGTTCAATTCTGAGTTGACAATCTTAATTGGAAAAGTAGTACAGTGCTTTTTTACG
>JAODFX010001016.1:0-11484 GCA_027580035.1 Dorylogaster longipes | reverse complement strand
TGGATGTTACTGTAACTCTATGTATGAAAGCTCAATAAAAATTGATTAGCAAACATGGGTGCCTTTGTATTATTTATTTAATGATCGAGTCTCATCGTTTATATTTATGTATAATACAATGTACATAAATTAACACTATTATTAGATTAATTACGTGTAATGACAATCATTCCCAGAGTATACACACTCGGCATCGCAATCAATAACAAGGTTTATGTATATGTATAGGTTTATGTGGTAATGTAGTTTTGTTACTTATGAATTTGTTTTGTCTTGTAGGTTTAATAAGCATTACAATTAACATTACTTTCTCGCAATCTGGTAAGTAGTTTCCGTTTAGTAAGTAGTATTTGTCATAGTTTCCCATCATCGCGTTATCAAATCGAAACAATAAATAACGTGTTAAAAACAATTCGAATATGTTGTATAAAAACTTAGAAAAAAGTATGTCGTTTATCTGTATAATATATACAGAGGTCGTCCATTAACATTTTATTATCATTTAATATTTGTTTGTAACAATGCTTCAAAAATGGTATGTTTTGTTGAGGGCTTGACTTATATAGCAATATTAGCTTGTGTTGTGTATACAATACGTTTTGTCGCTAATTACATAATTTAATTACTGTAATGGTATCTGCATTGCGATCAATGCACGTGCTTCTGGTCGTCTCCACCTGATCGTCGAGATGCGATATACGAAATCGAGCAAACGATTCGGAACGGAAATTGCGATCGCGTTTTGCGCCAATCAATGAACTTCAGCTATCGTCTACCCATGCTCGGAAGATGTGCTCCTCCACCGTTTGCGCAATTGATGAACGTGCTAATGAAACAATTTCGCTAACGACGGCGTACTTAATATACCGGTATGATATCATCAGTGATCATCGAACAGAATTTGTAATGTGGCTACAAAGCAGGCAGCAGGCACACGCGTGCTTAATACTGACTGGCGCTGCCCTAACAACCCCAACAAAGAACAACAACAATTTCTCTCTTGAATGTACACGATATCAATAATACATATTTACGATACAGGTTTACTCGTCGTTTGTAATACACATGCGTGTGCGCCCAAGATTCCCAAGTGTGCTTCGGTGTGTCCGTGTTCGAATGCGTGGGATGTGTGTGTCGTGTGTGTTCTGTGTGGTATGTAAGTAGGTAACGCATCAAGGGCTCGGTCCGCTCACACCGCATCGCTATTCCTAGAGAGTCGTTGGGTGCTGCGGTGCTGCGAATGCGCCGCGTCCACTCGCTTCTCGCTCGGCAGGGAGTGGGTGGTGCGGTAAAATCGTATCATAAAGGCTCTGGTCGAAGCTCTGGAATGGAACGGCGACGAGAGGGAGGTAGAGTACTACTGGTTCGCTGCCGCCGGCAGATGGTGGTGACTGCCGCCGGCGAACGATCAGGAGCAGCGACTCAGGTCGTCCGGATGCGACGCGCCACCGCGGGCAATGCGCAACAGATTGTTGAATTCCACTTCCAGCACCTGCCTCGCCTGCAACCCCGACACAAGGCATTGCGCACTTCCCTCGCGGCGAACCCGGCGTGCTCGTACTTGAGTGTTTTGCGTTGGAATCTGCAAAGCGAGGGCCATGCTGTTCGCGTCGAAGTTCTCGTCCAACGCTAGCAGCGCCCCATGAAGACCGGATTCTAACAGATTATTACCATACTCCTGCAAACGGAAGAGAAGGCCGGAGTAATTCTCCGCAGATAAGCGTTGCGCGTGCAAACCTTTAATCCTATCGAGGAGACCCATCTAATGATTCGCTCGTTGCTCCACACTAGGACATCACAAGTGGCATTCTCGGAGTTCTTTCTCCTGTCTTCCAAAGCCGGCCGATCGTAGTTAATCCGCTTCAAGCATTGAATACCAAACTGCAAACTGGTTCTGCAAAGTGGAGGAGTGTAATGATAAGCATATGCGGCGGAAGTAAACGTGTTTTACCTATGGAAACTATCAACCATCTTCAGCTGGCCGCGAAGATCCTTCTTGTTGAGGTGGTCCAACATCCGCGCATCGACCAAGCACTCCATAAAAGTGGTACGGTATTGCGGGAGGCCAAGCGCAGGTAACCAAGCGTTGCCGATCCATTCGTGGTTCATATCCCCGAACGCAAGCGTTGTGCGCGATGTCTTCGGTGCGCTGGGTGATGTTAACGAAACCATCTCCTGGATGGCGAGCCGCAGTTTCAGCCGGTGGAGAGGATTGCTGATGCCGATTTCCCGTTGGATCTCCGTGTCGCTGAGTGCGCTCATGATTGCGCCAGACTTCACGTTCGCACGGCATGCGGCCACATACCAGGCTGGCATGCCAACCCACAGCTCCAGCCAGGCGACGATCGTTGGCCCGTTCCAGAGCGCAAATGGCGTGCCCGCTTTCATCGCTTCCGCGAGCAGCTCGTGGCGGTAGTCCCGTTCCCTAAAACCACCCATATTTCATACCTCATCACGTCTTCCACCACTTCCTCTACGTACTTCTTCTTCTGCCGTCGGTCGAAATCTCCCTTTTGTCCCATTTGCCCTAGTTTGCCTGATATGCTCATTGAATCACTAAGTTCACCGTCCGCCAGGCCGATGCCGGCCTGGCTCAGACTAAGATTGCTTTCGCTGATTTCCTTGCCTTTAACCTGAAAACGAACGCTTGTGGAGTGAAGACTGCAAAAGATGACAATGCTGCAATGCCGTTACCTTATCCTTTTTACTAAAGAAGCGCCCTAATGATGATTTGATGCCCTTTTTCTTCTGAGCTGCCGCCGCTGCCGCAACGGCCGCCGCCGATGCATCTCTTGGCATGCCCACCATGGTGTTCTTGTGCAGGCTCTCCTGACTGCTATGACGAGAGGATAATGGTGACGGGGGTGTCTGGCCCGGCCTAAACACACTGTTCTACTCTAATCTAATCTCTAGCAACAATGGAGTTTAAACCCAGTAAATCCAGTAAGCAGCGAGGACCCGGAAGATAGAAAGAGAGAGGGAGGTCGAGGCGATGGTGAACAGAACAAACGCATGCGTTGTTGGTCTTTATGTACAAACATCTACTTGGAGGAACAAGAGGAGCAACAAAACTTTGCACGTGTTAAATTACCGACACCAAGGCTACTGATCGCGCACGGTGTCAGTAATTCAGTCACAGTTATAGGCAGTGTCGAGGAATCAATGCCGTGATAGAAACGAACAAAAAGATGATTTATTAGAGTGACATTAAATAACCTGTAGGTGGCAACTCCAGTAGGAAATCCGCCGGCACCGGTGCGTCTAGATGAGTTAGAAAACGATTGGTTAGTGGGGAGTTTGACGAGTGAAGACATTAGCTGCATCTGAAAGACGGTTGTGGTCTGCTAGGCCTGTAAACCTACCTTCGGAGTTCCTCCTGGCTGTGGGCTAGTGCCTGGGCAACCCGCTCAAGTCGCATGGAGCGTGCCGTCAGCGGCGATGCGCCGCCTCCGCTGCTGCTGTCGCCCATGAGCATGTCCTCCCGCGACATGTCCGCACTGATCGGGGCCAGCTGCAGCTGCATGGGAAGCGCAATCAGTATTATTCGGCGTACGCACGGCAGACGCGTGAGTCTCGATAGCGACAAGAGAAGGCAACAACAGACGGCATGCGGCGATAGTGGCGAAAGTGCGTTCGTGTTCTGGCATGTGCGCATAATGACGGTGTGGGTGTTGTGCTTGTGAGAGAGTCGTTTGTGAAAGCATCGTTGTTATTCTCATCACGCCATTGCTGCTCGAGCGTGGGCAAGATGGCGGCGCACGCGTCGTGTTCAAGATGTGTTTCAACAATGACAAACCTGGCTGTTCGGCAGCGACTCGGATAGGGCGCCTGGACTCATGATGCCGTGATACTGGTGCAAATGCGCTGGTGACATTGAGGCCGGGGCCTTTTTAAACATCATTAGAAGTCCGTACTATGCGTTCCGCATACGTCACACGTCAAGTTTACACACAAATTTGGGGGGTAGTGGACACACAACTTTGTGAAAGGGATATTGTTGATAGCAATGAGCTCGTGTGCAGATGTAGAAGAGTCGATAGTCAGACAGACATTCAAAACATGTCCCGGGGTTTGGTTCCTACTGGAGAGTAAAATAACATCGAACCAAACTCCGGTACGCATAGGAAGAGGAATGGTGATAAGGCGGTTCGCAACTTACCGTGTGGTACTTATGCATGTAGTCGCGCTGAGGCGAATGGTGACTTTTGGGTGTTGATCGTCCTGACACTGGTGGACTCTGCCGCTCCAGGCTGCGTCCACGCGCTAGCAGATTCATGTGTTCCATGCTGCCGACACGGGACTCCAGCTCCTCCGCACGAGCTTCCGTCGTCTGCTTCTCTTCCTGGATGAGCCGGATCTCGTTGTTGATTGCGTCTAGCTGCTCCTGCAGCATCATAGCGAGCGTCTGCGCGTCGGTGTGGCCGGACGGTGAGAGCATGTCCGCCGTGCTGAAGAGGCTCTCGTTGTCGTCGCACTCGGCATCGCTGGAGACGTCGAAAGCCTGCTGCACGTTGGCGAGCACGTGCGCCTGCTGCAGCTTCTCCCACTCCTGCTCGCTCATCGAGCGCGCCGCGACGAAGGCGAGCTTGCCGGGATCGTCGTCGATGGGCGTCCGCGTCTTGGAGGCGGCCACGGCGGCGGCGGCGCGTCGTGGTAGCGAGTGCGTGTCGAAGCTGGAGTGGCTCGCGCTGCGCGAAAACGCCACCGCCGCCGAATCCACCACGACACCGCCACCCACGCCACCGCCGCCACTTGGCGAGAGGCTGCGCGTGAGGGCGTCCGTCTGCTGGATGTTGTACGCGATCTCCTGCTGCAGCATCTGCCGCTTGACGTTGTCGATCTCGAGCCGCGACTTGCCCAGCTCCTTCATGATCTCCGCCTTCTGCATCTCCGTCTCTTCCATGTACTTGCGCGTCTTCTCCAGCTCGGCGGTGAGGCCGTTCTTCTCCTCCAGCGCGTGCATGCGCTCCTTGAGGTGCACCTGCAGCCGGTCGTTGGACTCCGACAGCAGCTTGTCGACGGTGGTCGAGAGGCGCGTGTTGTGGTCCTCGTTCATCTTGAGTCTTTGGTTGAGCCGCACCAGCTCCGCGTTCTTCTCCTCCAGCGTCGCCTCCAGCCGCTGGATGCGGTCCTCGGCGGAACCGTGCCGTTCCTGCGCCTGCAGCCGCGAATACGCATCAACATCAGCTTTATTCTCGGCTGGCAATCTTTCAAGAATGAAAGAAGAAGTGCGGTGCACGTTTGATCGCTCGTATCGGGTGGTTCAGGAATAATTGCAAAGCAATTTAATACCGTTTAGACATGGACCACCCTATACTATGCAGTATTTTATCATGCAAGTGTCAGATACAAGGCTCCTAGGCTCACATTCAAATTCTATCATTTTCAACCTACACCAGCTTTTAGTACGTAATTAAACGTGACTACGTTTTACTTCTACAACTAACATCAAAAGCCGCTCTTGTTACTGCGCTATTTCATTTAAATGGAAATCTTGCACAAATGTACAAATGAAATTAATCTCAAACCAACCAAACGAATAAATATTCATAAATGCATCACTACTAATTAAAATGCCAAAGATGGAGTTTCAATGATAACCAAATATGGTAAGTTTTGTTTTCAAGCAATTGTTTCACTTAAGAAGTCCTTCTACATTAAACAAATGATGTGAGAAGTGTGATGAATTCATTAAAAATATTTGCTACGAATATGATTTAGTGAGTCCATGTAAACAATCGTCTTGTAAATCAACTACTATGATGGCTATTATGTAGTATTATGTTAGTGTAGGATGCAGAGAAAGTAATTGATCACTATTAGAGTAATAATTGAGTCTAATGTTGGAGGAAATCGTACGGCAAACCGTGATTATACAATTTGTGAAGACGTTCTGTTGACTGCCAGTGTCTTCTACTGGTAGAATATATAATTATGTAATTAGAAAGTGTTTGCAAAAGTTTGTAAAAGTGCTCTTTCATTACGATCAGTCGGGAAAGCTGTGTACATTCAATCGAAAGAAGAATGTCGAAACAAGGAAACTCGTCAGCAAAATGTACATTGAAAATAATAGAAGTAGAAATATATATCGATATCAATTACAGTAGTAAAAAAAGTGAGCTTGGACCGCGTACCTGGTTTCTCACCTGCGTCAGCGCCTCCATGCGCGCCTTCAGCTGCTCCTCCATCTCGGGCATCTTCGAGTACTGCGCCAGTTTCTGCTCGGCCAGCTCGAGCTTCTCCTGGATGGCAGCGATCTTCTCCTCTTGCAGCTGTAAGCAAAACGGTTAGGAAGTGGGAGGAGAGCGCAAGGAGGTGGTAGGCGTACCTTCAGCTGCGCTTCCTTGTGCTGCAGCTCCTGCTCCAGCTTTTCGTTGAGGTCGTGCAGCGAGGTGGACTCGCGCTGCGCGCTTAGGTAGCGTTTCTCGAGCGTCGCGATGCGCTCCTCTTGGTCTTCCTTCTGCGCGACGTTCTCGCGCAGGTCGCGCTGCAGCTTCGCGTTGGCGTCCTGCGCCTTCAGCAGCTCCTTCTGCGTCTTAGCGAGGCTCTCCTCCAGCTCGCCGACGCGGTTCGTCATCTCGGCGACGCGCCGCTGCCACGTGCTGATCTCGCCGGTCTGCGCGCAACAATGCGAGCGTTAGCTTACGTTTGCGGTTAGGCTCGATTGAGGCGAACATGGCGTCTGCTGGACTACCCTCCGACCTACCTGCTGCTCGAGCGCCATCTGCAGGTCGGCGATGCGCGCCGCGCTGTCGGTGGCGTCCGATTCCACGCCGCCATTCGTCAGTCGTGGCTTGCCAGCCGCCTAGAGTACGCACACAAACATGCCCCACGTCACGACACCGACTTGCACAATCATCGGAAAGGTGAAGAAGAAGGTGTGCATGCCGGTCAGAGTACGGCATGACCGTTAGTCTTTACCTTGTGTGATGAAATATTGTTCGTGACTTGGTCCCCGGTCTCGATCTGGCCATTCTCCTTGGGTTTATCTTCTACTGCAGGTACGTTTGAGGGTGGACCCCCAAGTTTATATTGTTGCAACTGAAATTTGTAGTTCGTGTTAGATCCGTAGGCTAACATCTCAAGACAGAGTAAATCACAATTTATCAAAGTCTTAACAGGTCTGTTTACCGAGGTTTCTCTTATGGTTGTGCAACCTTAATAGATAACCAAAACTAGTTGAGTTGAGCCAAATCGATTCTGATCATAAATTGTAAAGATTTACCTGGCATTGCACAAACTCATTAACTTCATACTTACTTCTTCTTTGGTTAATGCAAGCTCCTCTTCTAACGACGAGTTTCTTTCTAACGCTACCCTTAATCGCTCCCTCACCTGCAAGTAGAGAAGCAGAGAGTGTCCATTCATTAGAGCGTGATTTACGATTGGAACGGTGCGGTGCGAACCGGCGCACGCGTACGTACTTTCTCATCCAGTGCTTTGTGATGCTCGAAGAGGCTTTTCAGCGCCTTCAGGACCTCCACCTCGCTCGACACGCCCGACTGCGCCGCTGCCTGCCGCTTCACCACCGTCATCCTCAAGGAGCGCTCGTGTCTGGATACCAGGCACTCCAAGTGCTCCAGGAGCAGCTGGAAAGCAAACACAACGCACACTTGCAAAGGCAACATCTCTCCCTCCTCCATTGCATCAACACCCACGGCCAAAGGGGTGCGATATTAAATATCATCCCTTCGTCCTCGCTCCGTGCGCAGACCGCACGTAAACTGCGCTTGTTTATGCGCGGTGCGGCTCGGAGATGGAAAAATGAAATTGACTTCCCACTTTCAACTTCCCCCAACAGGCGAAATTTCCATAATGTAGGATATTACCGCATCGGAATGAAATTGTGCTGCTTTGCTGTCGGAAGAGGAGGGTAGAGAGAGTATGCTACCCGGGGGAGCTTGCAATTTTCAGGTAGTTGTACAAACAAGGGATGAGTTTAAATATTCAATAAAGTTCGCTTCCGCCCTCCTCTCGGACCGAAACGCAATTCCGATTATGTTCAAAGTACGTTCGTCGAGAGGGTAATCAGCAAACCAGTGCTTAGCGAAACATTCAATCCAAAAAGGCCAATATGTTGCTTGCCTTGGTCGACTGCTGATTATCCGATCTGTTTGACACGATGGTGGTCAATTAATTTGCTCTGCCTCACATCCCTGAAAAGCTTCTTAACATCCTAAGCGAGGTTCCCGTTTCCCCTTTAATGGCAAGCTATCCACGCTTGGTGTGCAAAGAGCTAATCTCAAGACGAGCAGTTGTACAGTTCGCGGCTGAACGATCGAAGAGGGCTGGAAGCTGGCAGAGGGGACGAGGAGAGTTTATTCCTCTCCTACCCATCGGTTGGATAAAATTTATATGCTCTTGTCGTGTGCACGATTTACGAAAATGCCTAGCTGAAAGTGATTGGTGGTCTTTGCACGTTTATGAGTTTCAGAGTGCAAAAACTTGGTGATTTTATAGTGCCGTATTGTTTTCTTGCAATCTTCAACCACCCACAAATCAAATGAGATCATTGTAGGATTCGTATCTGACATCCCAAGTACTTCCCAATATTTCACCGACCCTCTTAGCAGGTGATGCCTCATATGCGTGCATCATTAATATCCTGCTGACACGTACGCACCTCTGAGGTTGGCACCCCAATACCAAGCCTACAACTTCAATTTGCAGTATTTCTTGTCCCCTCCGTTGCGTTTACATTTTACGTTCCTCTTGGAAAATGTGCCATTATTTCCAGCACCTCCGCGTCTTTTTAGGACATGAAAACACCCTTCCTAGCTCCTGCCCAGGTTCACTCCAATGCCCCATCTTCAAACCCTACACTGCATCGATGAGGTCAGTCAAAATGGCAGTGAAATTTGGCTAAATTGATATTAATTTCTAGCGTGCCACATCAAGGGTCATCGCCATGTGGGAGACCACGGGCGACAAACGCAAAAGTTCATCAACTCCCTCATCCCCCTATGCCTCCTGCGCTCCGGCAAACATGTTTTAATATCGATGTGCGCACGTCGGTGTACTCGAAAATGAAAATTTATACTCGCCGAGGGCGCATCGGTTCTCATCTTCTCTCTCTTTCTCTCTCTCCCGGTGCCCCCGCTGCGTATTATGAATTTGTGAGCGGGGCGAAATTACGTCGCCGAACTTCACATGCTTTCCGCGTCCAAGGGGCGGGGGGAAGAGGGACGGTGGGGAGTGACGGCGCACATCGGCTTCTGATGGACGCAAATGATAAAAATTGCGCCCAACTTTTTAAGTGCGTCGAGTTGTGAAATATAATTTCCAACTCCATCATCAGCGTGCCGCGTTGGTAAGTGCCAAGTTCTGAAGTGCGCTGTCGCCTTCCAAAGTGTCCTTATTGCGCACGCCCATTTGACTCCCGTTTCGTCATCGCCCATTGGCCTATTTGTGCTAAATTAAGGGCGAAACATGCGGACTTCGAGGGCGAAACGCGAGATGCAAGACCAGAGTAGTCTCGAGTTGGAATCTTAACTTCGGGCTTGGAAAATGAGGAACGTGTTTTTCCGCTCGCGCACGTTTCGAGCTCGTAAATTACCTGATAACGCCGCCAATGCTTAATGCATCGTTCCGGTGAGGGTAGTTATTCAAACGATGGGGAAGGTTAGAGACTTGACTTGCGTTTTGGCTGAGATCGTGCGCACATTTCCCATGCGATGCGAGGTGGGAGGTTTGGAGGAGGTAAACTAGCTGGGAAGAAATTAGCACGTTGTCTACTGGTGCGTAAAGCGGTGGCAGCGGCGCATATTTTCCCGACTCAGTGAACGACGGTGACGAAGGCAGCAGCAGCGGCGGTGGCGGCGTAACGCACTCATCCACCCGCTTAACCGCGTACGGGCCAACGCCGCCACCGCCACCACCGCCGCCGCCGCCACTGCGGATGCAGCGGATGCCGCCGCCATCGATCGCGTTCAACACGTACGACTGATTAAAATACGCGTGCGCCTCGCCGCCACCGCCGGGTAATTTGCTGCTGGAGGCGGCAGCGATCAAAATCGAACAAAACAGAGTTGCAAAAAGTTGTCTGTGAGCTCTTGCCCCACCGAGATGAAACGTGCGTACTTAATTTGATAAATGAGAGCACAATCTCGTAAACCACATCAGTCAGATCTTGTTGCTGCTTTTGTAACAGAGGTTCAAACCCCAAGTTTGGGCCAGGGCCGACTCCACTGCTTCGAATCTTTCAGGGGTCTCCTCGGAGTGCTAAGGAAGATGCCCCTGTCCTACCTGCCCCACAAGAATTGATGGGTTAAAGCGTAAAATAGCTGGGAGAAGTACAATGGGACCCTTGTGGTTTAACTGCCTTCCCTTCCCAACAGGGTGCACTTGGAATATATTCAACCTAACCTAACACCTCCCTTCGGGAGGTCCCAGGTTCAAGCCCTGGTTGGAGAGTGAGTGGCTTTGGTCAAAAGGGGAATCTTGGAATGTTGAGGCAAATGCCGGTGACTTCTCTACTCCCCTACAACCCAACTAAATCTCAGCCTCATTACCAATCCCTCTATCCAACAGTGCGCTCTTCACTGAGAAGCTACCCATACCCAGAGGGTCGGCTGAGGTGTGGATGCAAAATAGGAAGTGAACAATAGGACAAATATAACCGCAGATCAGTGCATCTCCAGAGGAAGACACCCTCTGAGTAAAAAAAACCAAGAATCGTAAAAACTATAAATTCTTCAGCATTCTATACTTGTCTATTTTTTCTTGTTCCTTAAAAACACGACATGTTTCCCCTATCCGCCTTGATCCTATATATATATATATATATATATATATTTATTTATTATTTATTATTATTTATTATTTATATATATTATTATTCGGAATTTAAACGAATTTACAGTTTTTTTTATGAAACAGTTATCCTTATAATCATTGATGCAGCTCACAGCATGGTGCGATGTTAGTTAGCTATTTATACATATTCACCTCACTTCCAAAGGAAGTAGGCAGGGAAGTGGGCAGAAGCAGAATGTGTACACGACACTGCTCATGCTTTCTCTCTCTGTCTCTCTCACTCTCTATCCGGCCGCGACAGCATTAGCTGAATTATTGCCGGCAGCGGCAGGTGTGAAGTATTATTAATTTCTTATTATTATTATTATTATATCTTTAGGTTAGGGCATTAGAACTGTATTTCAATTAGTAGTTTCATTCACAGTTTTACGTCCTTAAGCCATTCTTGACTATCCTCATTTAGCGTCATTATGTCGTTGAGGTTTCCTTGGTATGAGTACAATGGGCAGACCTTCATGTGATAGTGCATATCTTGTTTAGCTACTCCATAGTCACACGATTGGACTTCTCGGATATTCTATTTCTTCATCATGTTGTTACAGCGCTTGTGCCTAGTGGTTAGGTTAGGTTATAGCAGTGGCAAAACTATCGATACTGTGCCCCCCCAACCGTAAGGCTCAAGCAAGAAATTTTAGGCGGCTCATTGTCGGCCATACATGGTTTAAATAG
>JAODFX010000906.1:0-11484 GCA_027580035.1 Dorylogaster longipes | reverse complement strand
TTCGTCGCCCTCATTGGTCCCACTTTTGACAACGTGATCACTATCTCAAACACACGATCGAAAGCAGCTTCTAGATCGTGATCTAGATCACACGATCGAACGCACCAAGAGACAAAAAACGAATATAATAATGTTCTCCAACTAGATTCCGATTCACGTTTTCTAATAAGATGTAGAAACAAATATCTAGATTCTCAACTGTATTGTTAAATTCGTTCAGAAGCAACGGAAAGAATTTGTCCGTAGCATTATCACTATCACATATACACGATCGAAAGCAGCTTGTTATTTCTTGAACATCGGAAAGGTCAAGTTTGAAAACAGGAAAGAGAAACTTTTGTTTGCGTGCAGCGACACTTGTGCTAAAGTGATATTTTGCGCTCGCCGACAGTTAATCACCCCGTTTCGGTCTTTGGTGCTGTGCGCGGAGACACGGCGAGAGATGGAGGATTGGCTGGCGGCGTTGAACGCCGCCTCCCAGAAGCGCTTCCACGAGCCGGACCAGCCCGACTGCCTCTCCGGCTACCACCACTGGTGAGCATACCTTCGATTTCAACAAGATGGCGGCGGCGGCGGCGTGATGGTGCTTGATGGTGTCGTGGTGCAGGTACGCGACGTCGCATGCTCGCCCGACGTACTGCAACGTGTGTCGCGATGCGCTCGGCGGCGTCACCAGCCACGGCCTCAGCTGCGAGGTGTGCAAGTGCAAGGTGCACAAGCGGTGCGCGCCGAAGGCGATCAACAACTGCAAGTGGACGACGCTCTCGTCGGTCGGCAGCGAGATCATCGAGGACGCCGATGGGAACATCGAGATGCCGCACCAGTGGATCGAGGGCAACCTGCCCGTCTCGGCCAAGTGCGCCGCCTGCGACAAGAACTGCGGCTCCGTGCTGAGGTACGTCGACGACAGATGGCGCTAGCGGTCGTTGCTCACAATGATGGGGGCGGCGCGGTGTTAGGCTGCAGGATTGGCGTTGCCTGTGGTGTCGCGCCACCGTGCACACCCAATGCCGGCCGGCGTTCGGCGGCGCCTGCCCCCTGGGCGTGGCGCGCGTCAGCGTCGTTCCGCCCACGGCGCTGCACTCCATTCAGGACGAGGCGTGGGAGGCGGTCCGCCCGCAGGCCTCGTCGCCGCTGCTCGTCTTCGTCAACTCCAAGTCGGGCGACAACCAGGGCGTCAAGTTCCTGCGCCGCTTCAAGCAGCTGCTGAACCCCGCGCAGGTCTTCGACCTCATCTCGACGGGGCCGCGCCTCGGGCTCCGCCTCTTTCGCCACTTCGACCCATTTCGCATTCTCGTCTGCAGCGGCGACGGCTCCGTCGGCTGGGTGCTCTCCGAAATCGACAAACTGGATATGCACGTATGTTGTCAAGAAGCGCTGATGGTGACCACCAGCATCTCCAAATTCTCCAACTTCTCCTGTCGCCAAGTTTTTTTTTTCTGTCGCAAAATTTGCTCGTAATCAAATTTTTATTTGAAAGTTAGTTGGTTATAAACATTTTTCTGCCGCCAAATTACCTGTCGCCAAATTTTTCCGTCGCCAAATTTTTTTCTGTCGCATTTTATCCGTCGCCAAATTTTTCTGTTGCCATATTATCCCGTTTCCAAATTTTCTTTTGTCGCCAAGTTCATTCCTCCATAAATTCTCTCGTTGCCAAATTCATTTGTCGCAAAATTTTCCTATCGCACTCATTTTATGTACTTGATTAACCAACCGAATAGATAACAAAAAATAATCTCTAAGTTCTGCCGTCACCAAATTTGCGTTCGTCGCTAATTTCATCCATCGCCAAATTCTCTCGTCATCAAATTTTTCCATCGCCTAATTCTCTCGTCACCAGTTTCATCTGTTGCCAAGTTTTTCTGTCACCAATTTTTTTCGTTGCCAAATTTTTCTATCGTCCAATTTTCCCCTCGCCAATAACAATTTTTTTTGTTCTGCCATATTTTCTATCATCTTTTTTTTTCATTACCAATTTCATCCCAACTTTCCTGTCACCAAAATTTCCTTTCACTAAATTTTCCTGTCGCCAAATTCTTCCGTCGGTAAATCTTTCTTTCGCCAAATTGTCCTGTAACCAAATTCTCATGTCGCCAAATTCTTCTGTCTCCAAATTTTTCTATCGCCCCACTTTACCATCGCAATTACCGCTATGTTCTGCCGTCTCACGGTTTTTACGTCGCCAAATTCTCCCGTCACCAAGTTTCTCTATGATCGAATTTACCATCACCAATTTCATCCGTCGCTATATCTTCCCATCACCAATTCTCCCGTCGCCAAATTCTCCCATCACCAAGTTTCTCTATGATTGAATTTTACCGTCACCAATTTCATCCGTCGCTATATCTTCCCATCGCCAATTCTCCCGTCGCCAAATTCACCCGTTACCAAATTTTCCTGTCGCCAAATTGTCCTGCAACCGCATTTTTTGTCGCCAAATTAACCTTGAATCGACTTCAACAGAGACAGTGCCAGGTTGCCGTCCTACCGCTGGGCACCGGCAACGATCTCGCACGCGTCCTCGGCTGGGGTTCGTCGTGTGACGACGACACGCACCTGCCGCAGCTGCTGGAGAAGTACGAACGCGCGAGCACGAAGATTCTGGACCGGTGGAGCGTGATGGCGTTCGAGCGCACGATCGCGATGCCAAAGCTTTCGCTGACTCCCGGCCAGCCCGACGGCCTCCTGCACGCGCAGATCGCGCACTACGAGGAGACGCTCGGCGCACACCTCGCCAACATCCTGCAATCGGACGAGACGGCCGTCATCGTCTCATCGGCGAAGCGCCTCTGCGAGACGGTCAAGGAGCTCGTGCAGCAGGTGGCCGCCAGCCCGCTGATGACGAGCGGCGCACTCGCCACCGGCTGCGAGACGCTGCAGCACAAGCTCGATCTGCTCGTCGCCGCGCTCGCCAACGACGCCGTCGACGCGGCGTCGAGTGCCGCTCTCCACTTCCCGATGGACTTCGACGCCGCCGACGGCGACAGCGCCCACAAGGACGACACCGAGAGCGAGATGTCGTTCGAGAAGCGCTCGGAGAAGTCCGAGAAGGACCTCAGCAACATCAACTTCCGCAAGCATCGGCGCACGTCGCGATTTGTCGAGAAGGAGCGCTCGGCGCTGGTGGCACGCGCTGACAGCGTCAAGCGTGCGATGCACCAGCTAGTGCAGGCGGTCGAAGAGCGCAGCGCCGCGCAGCAGGCGGCGACGGCGCCACCGGATGAACTCCCCGGCTCCAAGATGGACTCGCTGAAGGTGCTGCCGACGATCGACGACGGCGGCACCGTCTCGTCGGACGCCAGCTCGTGCGCGACGCCGATGAGCCAAACCAGCACCCTCACAGCGCGTCTCGTCAACCTCTCGCCGCTTCCGGACATCCGGCGCGACTCCGCCGTCGAGGATCCAGACCTGGTGAATCTACCCGCACCACCAGACTTCGCCGATAGTCGACGAGCAAGCCAAATCCAAAAGTAAATAGAGTCTGAAAAATAACACTGGACAACACGATTTTGTTTCCTGAGTAGCCATAGTTTAATTATGTATTCGGGATTCGGGATCACCCACAGTTTTTTATTATTTCCTCTTAAGCGGATTTCAAGTTTTTTCATGGTTTAGTATGTTCCTTGGCTTCATAGCTGTCGGTGTTTTATAAAGATTCTTTAACGCTAATTTCTGATGAAACATTAACATTTCTTTATCACGCAAGATTTTACGGAAAATACGATACATCGCAGAACTAACCGTTGACTGAGAAAAATACAGAAAATTCTATTTGCATATACTTGTTCAGCTGGTCCAATTCTATAAAAATCAGTGAAAATTGTTAAAGAAACAACAGGTTTAAATTTATTCACAGTAGCCAAGAATTAAGAATCCTACGTCCTACAGAAATTTTAATTATATATTCGAGTTCAGCAGGCCTGTATCTATTAGAATAACAATTTTTGGCCCAAAATTAGTTGTCCAGTGTAATTAATGAAAAATTTTGTGCATGTCAATTTGGCTTCTTTTAGCATTCCAACAAATGATCAAACCACCGAGCAACTTCTTCAAGCCACTTGCGCTAACCTGGTGAAAGAAGTAGCAACGTCACCAGCAGTGAAGGAAAACGACTCACCGGAAGACTGCCGCAACTACGAGGAGGACAAAGAGTGTAGCAGTATATTGTCGGTGATATCCAACGAGGAGACGAGCATCGCTTCCATCGAGCTGGACCACTCGTTCTGCCCGCAGAAGGACTCCGACGGAGAGGATCGGAACGGTCATATTGGACATATCGACTCGCCGGAGGCGGAAACAGCGCCCAACTCGGATGCGCTGCAGGGTGAGTCGCTCTGCGACGATCTGAGTTCGCTCCTAGGTAAGTGACAGCGCTCGGCAGTAGTGCCGAGTATTACTTGCGTTGTGCCAGTAGTTCGCTTCGTAGGCAATGAGTACGGCTTCGACTTGGAGAGCATCAACACCACGGAGGAGGCGACGACGACGTCGCCGCGACGCCGCAGCGTGCGCTACGATTCGATCGAGCGCAAGCGGCGACTCGCCAAGATGGCCGCCGCCGGCAAGATGGCGATCGACGAGAGCGCCGCCGATGGCACACAGTTCGGCTTTGAGAATCCGGCCTTCAACCCGCCGCATGTCGCTTTCCTCGAGAAGGCCGCCGCCGAAGAGAGGCTCTGCAGCCTGGCGCACTTCGTCGACGGCAGCGATATTGCACGGCGTTCGGTGAAGAGGCGGCCATCGACGGTGGCCACCGCACTGAACAAGATCGAAGCGGAGCTGGCCGAGCACGAGAAGGAGGAGAAGGAGCAGGAGGAGCAGTTTCCACGCGTGAGCGTCGTCGTGGAGCCGCCATCGCCGGAGCTGCCGGCGATTAAGATCGACCTCGAGCCCGACTTTGACATCCGGAAGCTGCTGACGAACGCCGGCGCTGGCGATGCGAGCACGACGAGCGACGCGAGCAACAATAGTTCCAACTCAAACTTGCTGGGCATCGACAACGAGCACTTCCTCACTCGCTCGCCAGCGGCAACACGCCGCATTTCCTGCTGCAGCATGTTAAATCCAGCAGAAGCAGCGATGCTCGCAGCTGCCGCAGCTACCAGCAAGTTCTACGCTGACGCCGACGGCAAGAAGCAACGCACGCGTCCACATGAAGCAACATCGCGTGATGAAAAAGACGCTGTGGCACGCAAGATGCCCATTATCAATCCTCTAGTGCGACTGCCAACCTGGCCGAGTAAGTCTCACCACACCTGCATTCACACTAATGCCTGCATCTCCTCCTCGTAGATGTGAACACCGGCACTGGCTTCATCGGCAAGTGCCTGCTCGCCAATGCCGACACGTTGTGCGCTGCCGTCAGCCCCCTCATCGACCCTGACGATGCTCTCCTCGAGGGGTTCTTCGAGCGCTGCGTGATGAACAACTACTTCGGCATCGGCATCGACGCCAAAATCTCGCTCGACTTCCACCACAAGCGCGAGGAGCATCCGGAAAAGTGTCGCTCGCGAGCCAAGAACTACATGTGGTACGGCGTCCTCGGCAGCAAGCAGCTGCTGCAGAAGACGTACAAGAACCTCGAGCAGCGCGTGCAACTCGAATGCGACGGCCAGCGCATTCCCCTACCGCATCTGCAGGGCATTGTGATTTTGAACATTCCAAGGTAACCAGCAATGCGAATACATCTGAAACAAATGCAACACTGAATGTTTATTGATAGTTTCATGGGAGGTATAAACTTCTGGGGTGGTACGAAGGAAGCAGACCTGTTTCTTGCGCCGTCGTTCGACGATAAGATCCTCGAGGTGGTGGCTGTTTTCGGGTCTGTGCAAATGGCGGCGTCGCGGTTGATCAACCTGCAGCATCACCGCATCGCGCAGTGCCAGAGCATCCAGATCAACATCCTTGGCGAGGAGGGTGTGCCGATCCAGGTAGATGGCGAGGCATGGATCCAGCCGCCGGGGATTATCCGCATCCTACACAAGAACCGCATGCAGATGCTGTGCCGCAATCGTGCGCTCGAGACGTCACTGCGCACGTGGGAGGAGAAGCAACGGGCGAGCATCGCGGCGCAGGGAGCAAAACAGCATCGCGCATCGGTGCCCCACGACAAGACGCGCACTAGCCTCACACGGCAGAGTATGCCTAGCCACATGAAACCAGCGAGCTTCCTCGGCGTGCAGGTGGAGAAGGTACGCCAACACTCCTTCAGCGGACCACTACGTGCTGAACCACAGCGTCATCCGAGCGTCACCTTTCTCGACGCGCATGCACCCTTCGACGATGAGGAGCTGCGCTTGCTGCTGGGGTTCATCGAGAGCGCAACAGGGCTTGTCAAGTGGATCAAGATCCTTGCCGTCAGCCATCGGCTCGCGACCGATTTGTACGCTCTCGCTGATGCTGCCGATCGCTGCTTGGAGGGTGTGCATCCTGGAGGACGCCTGCTCGTTGGGGGTGCGCTGCGAGTGGAGGTGACACGCTGCGTGCGCGCTGTGCGTGCCCTCTACGAGGAGAGCTGCGGATTGTTGCATGACCGTGGAGCACGTCTTCGACTGCGTGATGACCTCGCCAGCAAGTTGAGCGCGTGCCTCGCGAGTGTTGAGCTGGAGCTGCGACGCTGCGTCCTGCCGGACGACGGGGGTAGCGTGCGCCTGCGGCCGGTGCCCGTCGATGATGGCGAGACCCGCGGCCCGCGGCGCTTCTGGACGAAGCTGCGGCGAGCCTCCGCCGGCGGACTCGCGCACCGCGATGTCGCCGCGTGGGGCGCGCACGAGGTCGGCACGTGGCTCGAAACGCTCCAGCTCGCTGAGTACGTCGAGAGCTTCGTGCGCAACGACGTGCGCGGCGGCGAGCTGCTCACTCTCGCTCGCCGCGACCTCAAGGAGCTCGGCGTCGTCAAGGTCGGCCACGTCAAGCGCATCCTGCAGGCTGTCAAGGACCTCAATCAGGGCGTCAGCTAAGCCCATTCTTCGTTTTTGACTAGGGTTTTTGTACTTGTCACCAACTGCCAAATCGATCTATTTCCCTATGAAAGAAGTTCTGAAGCCATCATTAAAATGGCCGCCGAAGGTGCAAAGATGGCGACAACTACAAAAACCCTACTCACTTACTACTAGTGTGTTCTCAATAGCGTTTCCGAAACGTTTCGAACCACAACCACCGCCACCTTTTCGAACACATGTTTGAAACCCTCGCTGTGATTATTACTACTACTACTACTACTATTTACTACTCTACTACTACTATCAATTCTCTTTTGGTTGTCGTTCTGATCGTTTCAACAAGTCAGCCACCGAAATTCTAAAGCGCAATTGAAGCAATGAACGAATCTCCTTTCATCACTAGCAATACCACAAACGAATCTCGCAGTTCGATTAGAACGACGCATCCAATGCATACCTCAGTTACGTATAGGTAGTAACAACGCCTGCTCTCTGTTGTTTATTGTTTGTCCAATGCTCAGCATGAGAATGAGGACGACGAACGAACGCACGGCGCTGCGCTGCTCGTGATGATGAAGACTGATGCAGTTGATACTTGTGCAAGAAAACCCTTGATTTTACGCTTGTTTTGATGTCCCATTCAATAGGTCCTCATGCAATCATAACTGTAGCGCGCTCGAAGCATTGAGAAGAGGATGATGGTTTGTAGGCCGATTGTCAAGTTTGACACATTGAAACGAACATCTTATTGTATTACGCACTCTCTAATCGAAGCATTCTATGCGTACTATCTAGTAACGTAGCACACTCTATGATAATCATTATGAATTGCCTTTCCGAGACGATGCGGACTCGAAGCAGATGCGGGAGGAAGTCACTTACGAAGCTAATGTTCTTTCTACCTACACATACCGTAGTATTCTCAATGAATAGGTGTTGAATTATGTACAGTTTGGCGTCGCCACCGCATGCAACATTGCTTCAAAATGGCGCACGCTCACCACATGTCTCCCTTACCACATCAAGTTAAGCAACGTACGCAACGATGTGTTCACACTGAGTTACAATGATTCCTCATGCGCTCTAGCTATATAAGAGAGTAGATGTACATGTTTGTAGCTGTTGTTCACCTTCAAACGGAACCAAAAATGCCCCCCACAAATGCAAGAACGCGTTTCGTGGACCAAACCGGAAAGAAGAAACGCAATGCGGGCAACATTTCCCAGAGTTGTTCTTTATCTCTTCTGTTGCGTTCGCCATCCGACAATTTCCTCGTGAAGACTGCAGTCCACCATCGTTTCTGTGATACTTTTTCATTTCAGTCGGACCCCCACACACCCATGCACATACCTTCCGTCTCTCCGTAGTTCGCATTACTGCATGCAATGATGTCTTCTATTAACGTACAATGTTGTTGTTACGCGAAGCTCCTCTTCGGGCAATGCGATTTGAACGAACCATTGATTGGCGTACGACGACGACGACGACGAAGAATTTACCTATATTTTAGGAAACGAACGATTTTATTATATATATATATATCGAGTTTTTTCTGGTATTGTATTATACCGAATGTTATATTGTACGACAACGTCGGCGACGATGGTCGCCGACCGTTGCAAAGACCTCAATGTGACTTCTCTTGACATATGTTTGTGGGGAAATATATTTTCGGAAACCACACGCCGTTTTAGTGCGAGTAGTCGCTGCCGTTGTAGCCGAATGTCGAGAGCGTCTCGATGTCGGTGTCCTGCGGCTCGCTCGTCGACTTGCTGCGATTCTTCTTGATGATGATCTTCCACTTGACATCCTTGTGGTTGGAGAGGTCGGACGCGATTTTCCTCTAGAAAGCAGGCTGACTGAGTGGCCTCCTGTCGGTCTGAGAGAAGATATTCGCCTACCAGCAAATACCTGCCGTCGGTGCGCATCCGATCATTGTCCACCGGTTGCTCTTCGTCAGCGCTAGGCAGGTCTTCAGTCCGAGCAAATGCCGTCATCCTCAAGGGTACGCGGGGTTTCTCGAACGATTGCGAATGGATCGGAGTGATGTCCTTCTGCAAGCAGAAGAAGGCAGCGTTAGCGATGACCGATGCGAGCAAAGTACGTACGTTACTCCGTGCTTGCTTGCGTTCACCACCGCAGATGTACTTCTCGGGGGTCACTTGGTGGTAGGAGGAGAACACCAAGGGCTTCAGAGGTCGTTCAATCGTCTGAAACTCCGGCGGGAGCGGCTTCGCCAACGGCGCTTCTTTGCTCTCCGGTGGCACGACGACGCTCTTCACCGGCACGCGCTTCAGCACTAGCTTGTCGACGACGTACTCGTACGTTTCCTGCGGGCCGCTCGTCGCCTTCAGCGTGATGCTGGACTTCGCCTTTCGGCAGCAGCACGAGTTTAGAAAGTTTCTTCGAGATTGAAAAGCTTTCTCGTCGATGCGAATCGGCTCCATTTGATCGCATACCGATCCGGAACCATTTCAAAATGTCGGTAGATACGTCATCATGTCAATTGGGGCAGGTGTTAGGTTAGATCCCAACCATTCATAATAAGTTAAAGATTCTGAAACAGATTAGGCAAGAATGATTGTTACCGATTGAAATAACATTATTAGATTTTACGATCAATTTTTATTTAACCTAACCTCATTAAAGGAAGTTTTTATAAGTACATAATTTCCTTTCCTTTTTCATCGAATATCTACAGGAATCTTCGCCTGGCCAGTAACAATACTAATTTGATCCCAATCGCTAGAAACCCAGAAAACGCGTTGTCCTTCCTGGTCGACTGCTCGAATGCACTTCACTGGACCAAATCGAATACCCAAATCGATGACGTGCGAGTATTGGGCAATGTCCAACGTATCCCAGTCGGCGCAATCATTTATCTCGTAGAGATACAAAAGGCCTTTTAGGGTGCCAATCGCCAACGTGTTACCATGCAGATGGAAGCTGGTGATCTTTGTGCCGAACACTTTCTGCGGCCGAATGAATTTCGTGCTTGTGTCCGCATGAGCTTTGTGCAGGTAAAACTCGACGACTTGTGGATGTTTTTCTGAGTGTGCTGCAAGACAAAAGCGCATCATGCATCATGAACTAACGCCAGATGTAAGCTACGCACCAACGCTCGTTACTAAAACATCTTCATTCATGAGCCATACTTTGACAAGATTTGACATAAGCATGCCCTGATCAACGAATGGCCTATAATCCAATTGTCGTACAAGATACCCAGAATCAGGTTCATACTGGGCTTGATCGCAATCATTTTTTTCGACCAGATACATGGATTGGTGAATCATGACCAGACATCGATTTTCGGCTATCATGCGTACATGTGTCACAGCCAAGCTGAAATTGGTATAGACCCTAACCATAGGTACCACAGCAATGATTTGAGACTTCAACCCGAAACATGAGTTTGTAATCTGGCCGAAAACCAAATCCGGAGAATAATCGGAACAAACTGAGAATGATGAAAATCCGCAATAGAAATCCCTGTACACATCACAAACCCGATCATGTAAAACAGGATGGCTGGTTAAGATACCATCCCCATCTAGATATAGATGTTGACTTTCTCTTACAAAACCACTCAAAAGCATATGATCACAGTTGATGAAAAGAGCATTTTCTAATCCTAAATCAAACACCTTCATGATCATTTTATATACCAATCTAATTGAATTTCATACTGCATACCTGGTATGAAATGTAGAGAAACTACCTTGTCCACAGATGCATCAAGAGTAGTTTTCCAAATCAATGCAGCACTTCTTTGATCAAATATAAGTATGTGTGTATCAAGTGCACAAGCTATTCGGTTTTCATCAACAGCAATACAACTAATATACTCACAACCACAATAAAATGGTTTTAAAGAGAATTCAATATTTCCTTCAATGTTATGCCATAGCACTCTATTTTTGTATATACTCAACCAGTTTGAAACTGATTGTGTGGCATAATATGAAAGCTCTGGCATTGGAATGTCCCTAGAGCAGAATTGCTTCCAAACATTGTACTTCTACAAATTACACAATTTATAATTTCTCTGAGAAACATCTGCATCCAATTGACTACCACGTTAACTGACAACCCAATTCAGTTACCTTATCCAAAGACTCTATAATGGCATTCCACTCATGACTGACTTGTTGCACTGCAAGTAGAGTTTTTCCATCACAATGAAGGAAAATAACTTCGAGTATTTCCCTGGGTAATTGTATATAATCCATCATTAACTAGAAAAGCAATGAACATTAATACATTAGATAATAGTATACATCATAGTCATTATTCAATTGAAATTAAACTTACTTCTTGTACTTTTGAAAGATTTTCCCACATGAATAAACTTTCTCTGCATGAGTCACAGTCATATGATGCATATTATGGCTTTTATCCCCACCCTGACAGAATTTAAGCTCACTTTTCCAGGTTAGTGAATTAATTTATGCATATGTGCATAAGCATGGAAAATGTATCCACGAATCTTTTACAGAATATAATGGGAAATGAGTATGTAAGAAGCCTCTATTTTGTGGTG
>JAODFX010000795.1:0-11207 GCA_027580035.1 Dorylogaster longipes | reverse complement strand
TTAGCTTTCCATTTAGCAGCAATGCCTTTGCAACATCATGTGTGGAACAGTATTTTAGATGAATCCAATTCCCCTGAGTGGGATATTTCTTCTCCTGGATGGTGCCACAATTTGACATCTGCGCAACAATGAGGCTTGTGCTGCTTGGTACAAAACCAAATACAGTCACCCATAATGTGTTGATTTGATTCATCTGCCGGTTCATACCGATTACCATTCCTCTCACATCAGTTTGATTGTAATTGCCAAAACCATCATTGAGAGTTTGAGCTTGTGGTGCTCCACCATTCTGCTGAAAACTGCCATCAATTGAGTCATACATTGTGCTTTCATTCATGCCGAAGTGTAAGGGTTCATTTAATGTCGGATGTCTCATAGTGCTGCTGAGCACTGATGTATTTGCTTTCTCAGCTGTATCAAAAAGGCCCGTCTTTGGTGGACCACCCGTTTTTTCCGACCCTGGGCTACCAAAAGGACTAGTAGTTGAACAGTTGAAATCAGAGAGGTTTGATTGATTAAAGAGGAGTTTCTGACGCATATTGGTAGGGTACTGCGGGTGTCCGGCAGACTTCATCATCAACGGTGTTTTATTACGGCCTGGCGATATTGCTGGATTGGTTGGTGACGAGATCTGTTGCGTCTCGCCCATTAAATACGCTGGCAAAAAGTTGGGGTTCGGCGATGCGGGACTCGACGGTGGACTTCCCAAATTCATTGGTTCCATTGCTATCCTGTATCGTATTCTCAAATATAAAACGATGGATTAATAAAGAATGGTATCACTCACTTCCCAAGGTTTGAATTTAAACTAACCGAAAATTTCTCGCTGCTAGTTGTAATTAACCCAACTTTCTGACAGGAAATTCTTGAGCCTTCTTGAGCGTGAGCGTTGTGTGTTTCGTAGAACTCGTTTAATTTAATCTTTTTTGATATGGGATCATATAGATTGAAATTAAAAATGAAAATAATTAGCGCAATTTAAATGTAAAAGCATCTAAAGATAGGAGTGGATGATAGCATTTGGGGAAAAGAAAATAATTAAAACACATGCTGGTTAAGTAAAGAAAAAAATCGCAACTAATTTAAAATCGAAATAAAAGAAGCTTAAAATGAAAAAGCGACAAGCGTATCCATGTAGTATGTATGAAAGTGGCGATCTCGCTCGAATGCGTTCAGGAATTTGACACTTGGCAACAGTGCTCTCGCGATTATTAGTTCCGTGTCTGGCCGACAATCGTGCATAAGTAGCAACGTGAAAGCCGCGTGTCATTTTTAATACAATATTAATTTTAATTGAAACGATTACTGATTGACATTGTGCTAATTGTAGTGACGTGAGAGCATAGGCCGCAGCCGCTTTAGCGCCGTAAGGGCTGTGTCCGATCGCGCAGTGTGGCGGCGACCGACACAAAACATGTTTTTGGGTTAACCGTATCGGCCATCTTGGGAACTTAATCTTAACCTTTGAGTTCAAAGTGATCGCCAGTGCATACATACACGCGTGAGAGGAGTTTTTTGGTTGCGGGCCATCGCGAAACGCCACAATCGTCTCTGCCGCTGCATCACCGTCGTGCATCGCGTCTGACACTTGCGTACGGGCCGCCGGGGCTACGCGAACGCAGCCCGATCGTAGCATGACACGGGCCGACAAACTGTTATGTGCAGAAGAGTGATGTGTTCGCCCTGAGCATATGTATTCCATCCGTGGGACTGACGCGGGGCGGCTGCTGCACTGAGTGGAGGACGAGGACGAGGTGAATCGCCGGAGCGACGCCAGCCGTGCCGGGCAGGATGAGCGGCAACCAGAAGCAGGCGCCACCCGTGGGCGGCCAGACGCAGGCTCGCTTCCCGCAGCAGCAAGCGTATCCTTTTCTGCGACCCGTTGATTGCGACGTCCGTGGTAAGGCGAGAAAGAGAGAGAGGGAGAGAGAGTGTGAGCACGCCGTGTCGCTATAGTTACGCCCCTTTTCATGCAGCATCTCTAGGTTAGATTCGATCCCGTGGCATGGTGGGCTGTTGGTCGGCATTTATGGCTCGATGCTCTCCTAGATGTTCGACAATTGACCTAAATTTAGCGTATCTCACCGCGTGCTCTTCTTCGCTTGCAGTGCGCAATCGCGAGGTGGCATTTCGAATGCAGCTTCGGTGCGTCGCCACCACCGCCGCTGTTGCTGATAAGTTTTCGGCGTACGAGCGCTGCGCACATCGCACAACTTTTGCTACCATTGATATGCATTGAAAGTAGACTGCCGACTGTAACAAACAAACTTCGAAACAATTGCAGGCGAACTGCAATGGCGCTTGCGAGATTCAGTATTTGAGTTCGGTGGCTTTTTCGTTTCGGAGCTCCACGCATACGTGCGCGGTGTGCGCTGTCACCTGGCCCCGCACACCGCCGCTCGGTAGCAGCAATGCGCCGCTCGCCTCGCCGTGCGATTGTGTCATGTATGAGTATAACTTTCATTAGCCAATCCAGTACACGTTCACCTGTCTTCGGCGCTGGTCGCGTGTCGCGTGCGACACCAATCATAAATAAAAGGAGACTTGCGCGTCGCGGCTGCCGAATGCGTCGTGTCGCGTGCGTGCGAGAGAGAGCGCGCTGGTCGTCCGCGACCCATATGGTGCCGTTGGAGTTGCTGCTGGAGCGGTGATCCACTCCCGGAACGGCTGCGAGAGTGAGCAGCAGGTAACACGGAATCGGGAATGCGTGCCCGCTGGGCGTCTCGCTGCTCGTGCCACGATTAACCTCAATATCTTGCGCTTGCTGCGGCTGCCTGCGGGTCACGTGGCACAGGTACGTGCATCGTGCGCACGCTGCATTCGTCCTCTGTTCCTGGGGATGAGCAGGCGATTACATAATGAATGCGCATCGATCTCGTTGCGGTGATTGCACAATGCAGCAGCTCGTTTGGTGAGTTGGTGAAGTATGGTTGCGATTCTCGGGAATGTCGCACGGCAGTTGTAGCAACGCGTGTGCGTGCGTATGTACGTGTGTGTGTGCCCTTGCGCCCACTTCCGGTTCGCGTAGCGCGCCGACGCGGCAACGTCGCGCCGCGGGCGAGCGCATCGCGGTGCGCATGCGTCATGCAACCTGTCGGCAGTGTTCGTCTGCGTCCGCGCTTGCCGCACGTCGCGAACGCCACAGCCAGTCGATGCACAATGGCGTTGTCGGTGCGAGCTCGCACAGCGGCATCGAATAGTTGAGAAACGGGGAGCGTCGTCGTTCTCGTTGCGACCTACCAAACGAATCGTGCGTGTGCAAGTGGCGTGCATCGCGACGCTAGCGCTCGTGTCGCGTCGCGCGTCCTGAAGGCGAGGAAGAAGAGCAAAGTTCGCGTGAGTGCTGCTGTGCTTCCACACCGTCGGCCTCGTGATTTCCCAAACGCCCTTATCGATTTTTATCCGTCGCGCACGCATTCCAGGCGAGAGCGTCGCCGAAGACGCACGCGTGCATCGCCGAATCAGCGAATCGATAGCAGCCCCCCCCCTCGCCGCGGGCCGGTACGTTGCCACCGCGTGTGCTGCAGTGGGGTGGCGTCGTCGTCGTCGTAGTAGCATGTGTGCCGCGGCAAGATGCGCAAGCTAGCAGCAGGGTGCCGTCGCGATCGTCGTTCGTCGCGTTCATCATCCACGGATTCGCCACCACCACAACCACCATCACCGACGCCCATTCGCCGAGGCAGCAGCCGCCGCAGCAGCGCGAGCAATGCAAGAACTAGTCGTGCGCTGCTGCGTCGCACGGGCGCGATAAGAATGCTGCGCGTCTGCTGCTAATCGGCGGCCGTTTTTCGGCGAGCCTGCGCTGCGCTCGGTTCGACTCGCGTTGCGCGCACGCACGGAGCGCGTCCGGCGACAAAATGGTGTCGAGATACGTGAATGGGCCCGTCAAGCCGGAGATTTGCTTGCTGCCGCCACCGCCGCACTATCGGATGTTGCCCCCACAGCGTAAGTTACATCTGAGGTTGTTAGCAACATTCTCACTTTCGTGGTGGGGAATTTACATGCGCTGATTGCACGTGTGCTGCACATTTTTTTTTTTAAAGCAAATATTCTTGGTATTTCCTTTGTCTGGTTTGAGCGAATGCCAATTTAGTGTATAATTTGGCATGAGTGCAACTGGTAGCATTTGCACTTGCGGTAAAAAGCAACTTGTAGATTCGTGCAGGTTCGGGTGGAATAAGTCACATTATTAAGCAGCGTTCGGCGAGTGTGGGTTATTCCCCCCGAATTTCACTTAGTCATCTCTCGCGATGAGAGACGCGTGATGCTTCTCCAGACGGATGGAAGGCAGCAGCCGCAGCCGCCACCGCTTTGTTCACGTGAATCGTTGCGGGACAACGCGCCGGCCGCCGTCTGTCCTTGGAATGTGCGCGTGGTGTTCGCAGTCGCGCATTCTCGCCATTTGGAGCGAGCGCGAGCGTAACGATTTCCGGCGTGCTCGACTACGCGCTGGAGGACGTCCATCTATCTCTCGCTCTCGCTCGCTTTCCACGCACGCTGCTCGTTAACCCACGGCATGCAGAAATTCACTGCGATGCTGCGCTCGCGACGAACGTCCTTGAAGAGAGTTGCAAATGTTTGCCGTAACAACCTTGCAATTGCAATAGGCTGCGCAAAGTCGGTCGGCGGCCGACTGCACGATCGTCGCGTTCTTGCATAGACGCACATGCACACTCACACACCCAACGCGCGCACGCCTTACTCAATTTGTTTGCCCGGCTTGATGTGTTTTATGGCCCCTCTACACGTAGGCAGATGCATCTGCAGATCTATCAGTCAGTGTTCATTCTCGGCAAGTTATAGGTAATGGGTATTGTGACCGTAGCTTCCACAACTATTTATTTATGTACTACTTTTGATTACAAATTGAGTGTACATCGGAAGTAATAAGCAAAAGTAAATTCGTGTACTATCTCGAACGGTACTCAAATCAAACGGATGCATAGTTAGATGTGTGGACGGCGGCCAAGCGTGCGCGTCAAAAGCCTAACTTTCCACAAGTTTGTTTAAATATTTGTGAAAGTGTTGTGTTTATATACCAAAGTATCATGCTAAAATTTAAGAACATTTTCGAGAAAATTGGACTAGAAAAGTTGTAATTTTCACATGCAGCAATTTTGCTCATTTTTACATAAACAATTTCATGTTTGATGTCTCGTAACTTTCGTAAAATCGATAATATTTTCTTGAAACTTTGTGGCTCACTTCCTTAAAGCTTCGTGAAAGCCTGTGTAAAAAATGGAATCCCGCAACATGGCAACGTGGGCAAACGACGATAAGCGGCGAAAGCTGCAAGCAAAGCCATTCGTGCCATCACGACGTTGCCAAGATTTTTTTTTTTTTGAAACCGAAAGATACTCTACTTTTCTACTCATAGTGCGCAAGAATTCTCTTAATTGAGGCCACAAAAACCGACAGCAATCGAATTTGGTGAGGATACGTCTGTATAGACATCGGCAGATTGCATATGCAGACGCATCTGCCTATGGGTAAAGGGGCCTGTAAGGTACGTCATGGCGTACGCCATGTTCCATAAAACAGAATGGCCGTCCGTGCGCTGGCGAGCGTTGTGCGCGATCGAATGCTGCGTGCTGCTTGGGTTCGTCCCCTGTGTGAATGTGAATAACGGGGCCTTGTATGTGGCAGTAGCAGCGTGCGCCACGCGCGTTTCATTTTTCTCTCCTCTATGCACACATACACAAACACGCACGCACGCCGGGCGCAAACCACGCGCTGGCTGACCAGCAGCCGGCCGCCGCTCACGACGCGGTTGCGGTTGTGCAATGCGTTCGAATGTTTCGAATGCCGGCCGCCGCGCACCTATCTCTCGGTATCTCCTCTCCGCCGCTGCTGCCTATGAACAAAAAGCGACGGCGGCGTGTGATGTAACGCGTCGCGGAGAGAGCGAGAGCGAGAGGCGCTGCGGCAATTGTGTTTGCAGCACAAATCACCGATCCAGTCGCGAGTAAAGAAAAATGTGCTTGCGGAAGAGCGTGCGTGTGCTGCGCACAGCGTCGATGCGGAGAAATATGTCGCTCGTTGGGTGAGTGTGGCAGCTCGCTCGGCCTCCCTGTGCCCCCCTCTCGAAACCAGTGTTCTTCCTCTGCGCATTGATCGGTAGCCGCCGCCACCGCCGTCAACGCCGCGTCGCATCCGCATCGGCGGTGTGTGTACCCGTTTGCGCATACTAGCGCTGGCTCCGGTCTATTGTGCCACTTCAGCGCTGCAACTGGGTCCTCTGGTTAAGGTTACACCGCGAAACCGGCGCGACCCATTTTCGTGACCCAGTTTGCCGCCGCTGCGGCGTGGCGTGGCACGGCATTTCTGCGCCGCCGCTCCTGCAGCCGCACACGCCGCCGTCGTCGTCGGCGTCATCGCCCAAGTGCACGTTCTATTGATTTTCCCTTTGCGCCCCGTGTGCATCATGAACGATTTGGCTCGGGATGAAAGTTTCAATAGGCGCAACGCGTTAACGTCGCCCATCGTGAATTTCGCTTGAATTTCATGCTAAACTTTCATTTGATCTACTTTTTCACGGAAATGCGAATACTAGTATATTCTCGTAGCTTATCCCCCCCCCCCCTCTCCAGATGCACACACCTCTCTCGTTCTTGTAGCTTATTGGTGTCTTAACGCACAACACTGTAATGTGAAAGTTTTCATAATTGCATTTTTAATCGCCGTTATGTCTGAGATAATGCTACAAGGAGTGTGAAGGAGATTCGCACGCGCACTGCTGGTCCGAAAAGCATAAGCTTCTTCCAATACCGTTAAATTACAAACGAAGCGTGCCTCCTCTCTTTCCCTTTGATATGATTACAATCAAATTTCCTTAAATCGAGCACAGTTATTTGCCGAGACCTCCGACGCCGAGTAAGTGGACTTGGAACCTTCAGGATGGATCAAAATGTGTTTTAACTTTTTCTTACTCTGGGCTAGGCTGCGAGCGTGTTGTATCTGACTGTGGCTAACGTTGCGCTGTTTCAGGGGCTGATTTTCATGTTGGTCCTCCTCAGTCGTACGTCCAACAGCAGCAACAGCCCCCCAATCAGATAGCGAATCAAGGACCGCCGCTGAGAGGCATGGCGCCCACCGGCCCGCCCACGCAGGCCTCCACGCCGCCGAACGCCGACCTGAAGGTGCAGCAGCACGTCCAGCAACAACAGCCGACGATGAATCTGTACCAGCCGCGTAGCCAGGGCTTCTTCACACGGGCGCCGCAGACGAATCAGGCTCCGCGCATCCTCAATCCGAGACCCGTGAGTGGATGGATGCAGATTCGCGATTGTACGCTGTACGCTGCGGTTGTTGTTGTTGTTGTTGCAGAGTCAGCAAGCGATATACACCGGCCATCCGACGTTGTCGATGCAGCAGTTTCAGGTATTGAATGTGCCTACGATGCCCCCGTTCCAGAACTACGGGCAGCGGACGGCGCCAGCGACCGCCTACATGCATCCGAACATGCAGTACTACCAGGGGCAGATGTACACGGCGACGCCGCAGTTCGCGCAGCCGTTCTACAACTATCAGGCGATGCCGCGCCCCGCACAAGCGCAGGTGCAGCCGGTCGCGCAGAGCATGCCGCACGCGCCGCAGCAGGCGCCGCTGATGGCGCCGAGAACGATGTCGGCGCCGATGCAACCGAAGAAAACACAGAAGGAGCGCCCGAATGCCATTCCGATCATCAATCCGGACACGATGCTCCAGATCGAAGACGACGACATGCATCCGACGTCGGGCGAGTCGTCGGCGCGCCAGACGCCGCAGCCGGCGCCGCTCAACTCCAAGGAGGTGCAGGCGACGTTTGCCAAGCAGGTGGCGCAGGCCATCAACAAGGACTCGGCCGCCGCCTCGGCCGACGAGGAGGCCTCGCACGACGCGCGCCCCTTGATGGATGCTGCCGTGCGACAATCGACCCCGTCGCCGCCCACACAGCAGCAGCAGCCCCAGCAGCAACCCGCCCCATTCCAGCAAATTCCTCAATGTGTACATAATAGAAACGATATAGCAAAATCTAGCAAATTACAGGTAGATGCATACAACACCGATTCACCGCGGTGACCTCCTCACTACTCTGAGACGATCTCCTGTTTTAGATGCCAACAAATGATTTTGTTCCGGCCAATAACCTCTCAAATACTGCCAAAGAGACACCCGTCGTCTCGGCGATCTCGAATTCGGCCGAAGTTACGATACCGGGCAAGCCAAAGGAGCGCGAAAGTCCGGCGAAAGGGCGGAAGGCGCGGGAGCCGCCTGCACCACCCAGTCAGAAGGAGAGCAGCGTCGTGGCGCACAAGGAACCACCGAAGGAGACGCTCGCGTCCGTGCCGTTGCCTTCTGTCAAGGAGGTCGTAGCTCCTCCATCCCAGGAAGCCAAGTCGAAGGAAGACAAGGCTAAGGATCAATTGTCGGCCGTGCAGGCGCCGGCCGAGCTGCCGTCGAAGGCTGCCTTCAGCAAAGAGCCACCTCTCGTTCAGCAGCACTCTCATCATCAACATCAGACCCAACAATGCTCGCTGCCGCTTTTAACTCCACCATCACCACCACCCCCACAGCAGCAGCAGCAACAGCCACCACAGCAGCCACCACACCAACAGCCACAACAGCAGCAGCCACCACAGCAACAGCTACCAGCGCAACCGCCGCTGCAGCAGCAAGCACCACCGTCGTTATCGCCGTCACCTCCGCCGCCACAGCAACAGCCGCAGCAACCGTCGCCGCCACCCCCGACGTCGTCGCCATCACCCCAACTGCAGCAGTTACCACCACTGCCGCCGCAGCCGTCGGCCCCACGCGAAGAGAAAAAGCCGCAGCCGCAGCAGCCGTCATTGCAGGCTAAGAAAGATAGCAGTGTCGTGCCTCTTGAAAATGCTAATGCGTTGCCGTCTGCTGTTAATCAGGATAATAGCGGTGAGTTTATTGCATTCACTCTAGCGCTGCTGTTATTTCACTTGCTTGCTTTGCTCACGACTCTATGACAATCCGTAGAACTTCAGGCGGTCCTCTCGATTTGTGTGTTGCACACATGTGTCTTTAGTGGCCAAATAAACTTCTCTTCCAAAGTAGTGGCTCTCATGCATTTGACACTTCTCTACACACATTAACACACATACGCACACATTACTTCCTTCAACATTGTGATCAAGATCACAAATGCACGATCGAAAGCACACGGACCTGGCTTGTAGAATTCGAAGTAAGAACCGGAAGTCGATACTGCCATCTGTCATCTTGCCAATCGAACGCGTAGGTCACGCGGCGCGTACAGTTAGGTCGAAGAGCTCTTGAATGCAAGTTGGCTTCCCCCAATTCGTGACGTCACGGGCGAGTTAAAATATGTCAAGCAGCCGCACGCACGCACAAGCGGCATCGCAGCGTGCCAGTTTGGTGGTGCGCCGTGCGCCTGCTACGAGGCGCATGCGTCGCCGGAACTGAGCCGCTCGCACTCGGCCAACATGGCTGTCGCCGAAGCGCAGTCTCGCTTGCGGCGGCCGCATGCGTCGCACGCGTTGCATGCGGCAACGTGGTCGCGGCATACTTAACCGCTGCTCGCGCGTGTGTTTTATCCGCGAAGCAAGCAAATCATCCAGTAACCAATACTCTCTCCCTAGTTTTAAACTCGCAAACAGTAACCGAAAGTGTGTTTTTGTTAAGTGTGTGCGTGGTCTAAAAGTCGGTAGCAATGCGCTACAGTCCCTTGTCCCTAACGATAAATATTTGCTATGAATTGATTTAAATTGTGCGTTTACTCGTGATCAATTGAAAAGACTGACTGTTCGTTCCTGGACCGAACCGGGCCATCCGCCTGCGGTTATTTTAACAGTGCGTGGACTGCTGGTCGTCGTCTGTGATACGCAGCGTGGTCGAAATCGGATCGTTCCCCGGGTGTCCTTTTGTTGTTGCCGTATTAGGTCGTGTCGTGGTGGTGGTGGTGGTACACAAGGAAAAGGGGCCCACTGAGAGAGAGTATGCGGCAGGCTGCGCAAGTCAGCCGCCCGGCCTGCGTCGATCCGTGAGCCTGCGTGCGCGATTTGTACGTTTCTTCGTCACGGCTAAGAATAGCGCCTTGCAATTCTCTACGTCCACGTTGGGAGCAGCACAGGCCGGCGCCCGTTGCGCCGGCGTCGCAAGTCGGATATGCCGCGATTAGATAGGGGTAATAATTGTACTTTGTGCCCATCGCCATATTCGTCATTTGCACTTGCACTTGTTGCCGAATGGCAGCGACGAGTGGAGCGGAGTTTTGCATCCTAGGTGTGTGAGAATCGGCTGTTGGGTGCGCACGCAACCGACAAATTACGTAATAATGTGGTGTTTGATTCTCACACTCCTCTTCGACTGTCGCTTGACCGTCATATGTGCTACTCGCGCGTCCACTTTCGGAAAGTCCGAATAAGCGCAAGCATCGCAAGTTGTCCATGTTGTTCACCTTGTTGCGAAACTGAAATCCAACATGTTGAGCCTTTTATATAATACAAGTGCAGAAGCTTGCATCCACTAGACCTTGTTTCGTGACTGCTGTTGTCACTCATCTAGTTCACATGCAAGTGAACATATCCTTGGTTCCTTCAGTCCGATTTCTAGCATTTCTAACGTTGCAATGCAAGGAGTAATGAATTTTTGTACTAGATAAACTATTAGGTTGTGGTTTCTGATAGCTGTACATTTGAGGTTGGTACAGACTATCTCTCATAAGTTTGTCCTCTATTAATAGCCTTTCGAACCAGTTCAATTCGGTAGCAATGGACGAAATCGAAAGAAAAACGTCTTCTTGTATTAGCTCCTAACTTCGTATAAAATGCAATAGAAGTTCTTGCCGTTCCAGGGAAATGGTTCCTTGGTTGTCACTACACCGATGTCCGTTTGAAATATTATTTGTGGATAGTACCTACCACATTTGTGGCTAATTGTTCACTACAGCAATATCAATTAATTAAAATAGTAACCAAGCTCGGGAATATTTATTGATTGAGAAAGAGTTTGAATAAAGAAGTGACGAAAGTTATTGAACTGTAATGATAAACATCGTGTTATTGATTTGAAGTACTTAAATGGACATGTGAACATGTGATTCAATATTGGCTGTTTTCGTTCGTCGCTATCAGAATAAGCATCATTGGCAATAATTTGCAGTTTGACCAATGAGGAGAACGAATTGCAATGATTCTCAAATTATTCTCGAATCATAGCAATTCGTTACTCTTTTG
>JAODFX010000684.1:0-11489 GCA_027580035.1 Dorylogaster longipes | reverse complement strand
AAGAATTTTCAAAAATTGATAATTTTTAAACACACATTTGTGGCATTTCCAAGCTAGCTAGAATGGAAACATTAAATGTGCCTTAAAGAACGTCTCTTTACCTATTAGAAACAATATGAAACACTCAATTTGGTTCATGCATTTCTGAAATATATACAAATTTGTGTCGCATGTTTTCGGAACTTTCAAAAATTGATCAATTTTAAACGTTATTTTCAAGCACTTCCATGCTAGCTAGAATAAAGAGATTGAAAGTATCATAAAGAACATCTCTTTATCTATTAGAAACTATATGAAATACTCAATTTGGCAAATGCGTTTCGGAAATATAAATAAATTGGTGACGCATGTTTTCAGAATTTTCAAAAATTGATAATTTTTAAATACACTTTTAACGCATTTCCAAGAAAGGTAGAATGACAACATTAAAACCATCTTAAAGAGCGTCTCTTTATCTATCAGAAACAATATGAAATACTCAATTTGGATCATGCGTATTGGAAACATAAATAAATTTGTGACGCATGTTTTCAGAATTTTCAGAAATTGATCATTTTAAGCACACTTTTATCACATTTTCAAGCTAGCTAGAAAGAAAATGTTGAAAGTGTCACAAAGAACGTCTCTTTATCAATTAGAAATAATATAAAACATTCAATTCGGGTCATGCGTTTCGGAAATATAAACAAATTTGTGACGCATGATTTAAGAATTTTCAAAAATTGATCATTTTTAAACACACATTTGTGGCATTTCCAAGCTAGCTACAATGGAAAAATTAAAAGTGCCTTAAAGAACGTCTCTTTACCTATTAGAAACAATGTGAAACATTCAATTTGGTTCATGAATTTCTGAAATATATACAAATTTGTTTCGCATGTTTTCAGAACTTTCAAAAATTTATCAATTTTAAACGTTATTTTCAGGCACTTTCAAGCTAGCTAGAATGAAGAGATTGAAAGTATCATAAAGAACGTCTCCTTATCTATTAGAAACAATATGAAGTACTCAATTTGGAACATGCGTTTCGGAAATATAAATAAATTTGTGACGCATATTTTCAGAATTTTCAAACATTGATGACTTTTATCGCATTTCCATGCTACCTAGAATGAAAATGTTGGAAGGGGTCCAAACAGGGGCGTCTTAAACGTAAGCAGTAATTTCTTCGTCTCACCAGGCTGGTGGTCTGGCTGACCGGCCTTACCACAGCACCGGCCTACCGGGTTCCGTCCGGTAGCTCGTATGGTCGGTCCGCCCCTCGGTCCAAAAAATCCCAATAGGAAGAAGCAAGTAAACATACAAAGAAACATGAATTATAATTTATACATAAGATTTTAACTGAAAACAAATTAAATTAGAATAAATCAAATGTAATTGTATTACAAACATTTTGATTATATATATACATGTATATATAATTTTTTAAATAAACGTAGAAACAAATAGGTAATTATCCAAAACATTGAAATAAATTTCAATGAAATCCGATGTCTGCTTGCTAAGAATTAACTTTACATTTAATAAAAATCATAAATCAACTAATATCTAACAAAACAGAATTGATGAAATTCTATTCAGATTCGCAAATTTTACATTAATCATAGCCAGTGCCATCACAATACTTTTTGCGGAGCTGTACCGGCTTAACATTAAAATAACGTATCTACAGAAAACATTTACATTTAAATTAATTTAAATGTACGGTTCTGATCACTTAATTGTTTCGTAATACAACTGATCATGGAACAAGAAAAACAAGAAATTGTTATACTGTATAGAAATATGCTTGATTCACACACACAAAAAACTAATGCCAAGGTAAAAGCAAGCTTATAAATACTTGCTATATTTTATCCAAAATCATCAGTCCTGAGGCATACTTGGTCAGCAAAGGCAAGCATGAAGTGTGCACTAATTTGTAGTTTGCTTATAATTGTTGGATGTCACTCAATTAAATTGCGTACGTACTACGTACTTACTGCATAAGTGTAGACTAACAATTCTTTAATTGAAATTCTTTGTTTGCAGCGGAATATTTTAAGAAATGTAAAAAGGGAAAAGATAATGGCGAATGCGTTGCGGCAAACCAAGAAGCTGCAATCGAGACGATTCGGAAGAATGGTAACTTCACGCTAATTGTCCGAAGCAATTAATTACCGCCTTGAATGCTTGTAGGCGGCGAACATAAATTTAAACTACAAGGTTTAACACCGGTCCACGTCGCCAAAATTGACCTTCAAGCAACGCCGCAGTTAAAAGTTTTGCTCTCCAATGTGAAGTTTTTCGGCTTCGACAGTTTCACTTCAACTGGCGGACACATCGATGGCGAGGTATTGCGTTTTACAGCGCATATCCAGCGTCTTGAACTCATCGGCGAGTATGCCATGAACGGGAAGATTCTGATACTGCCTATTCAAGGTCAAGGCACTTGCAATATTACCATAAGTAAGTTGATTTGATCAGCAATGGTATGCGCCTGGCAATAATTAATGCTCTTCACCCAATGCGATGGTATTGTAGTCGACTTTGACGTGGACTACACTGCGAAACTTTTCATCGAAGAGCGGAAGGGTCGGAAGTACTATCAAGTTCAATCCGATGAAAACACTGTGATGAACATGAATAATGTGCAGAAGGTGCAATGGCACTTCGATAATCTTTTTAATGGTGACAAGAGACTCGGTCCGGAAATGAACAGATTCCTTAATGATAACTGGCAAGATGTATTTGGTGAAGTGAAGACGGCCATGGAGCAAGCCGCTGCATTTTCCATAGTTAATTATTACGTTAATGGTTATTTGCATTACATACCTATTAACGAGCTTTTTGATGAATCTTAACTGAATAAGGCTTTCGCATTTTTTTCGTTTTAATTTGGGAAATAAAAACAACCGCATCAACTGTTTGATTAATGATTTCTGTGTTTATTCATTTACTACCATCGTATAAGGATTCAGACACGATCAGTTTAACATGTTCATTTCCTAAATAAGTTTCCGCATTTCGGTGAACGCAAACCTGACATGTTTAAAATGCAATCTTTCGTGTTATTTATGCAGCAAAGGAACGGTCAAGGATTAACTCTTGTTTCGATTTTTCACGGACGGAGTATAAATACTCTGAATTCGTTGCAGCCCAACGACAGTGAGGTATTGAAAGAGCAAGATTAAGATACATTTTTTCAGCATGAAAACTTCTGCATTTTTAGTGTGTTTGTGCTTCATGGTTGTAAATAATCTCAAATTACGTAAGTTACTCTAATTGAATCAAGGCTTGCCAAATAATTCAACCTTACTGCTTTAGCTCATTATTTAAAGAAATGCAGGAAAGACTCTGAAAATGCCAAATGTGTAATTGAAAATGGGTTAATTGCAATAAATACTCTAACCCGAGAAGGTAAGTGAGCATACAGTATCTAGTGGTGTAGCAGTACGGTATTTATACATAGCTTTTATATATTTATCAGGTGATCCCAAACTAAGCCTTCAGAAATTGTCGCCTGTACATGTCGCTAAACTAGAACTTCAAGCTACTCCCCACTTAAGAATCTTGCTTGATGATGTAAATTTTTTTGGCTTTAACAGTCTCCAAATTACAGATGGTTACATCAATGATAATGAAATATCAATTAAAGGTTACTTGAAACGCTTAGAAATCGTAGGGAACTATGATATGAGTGGACGAATTTTAATTCTTCCTATTCAAGGCAAGGGTAAAGGTAACATCACAATGGGTACGTCCACAAAATCAAATACCTTAGTAATCATAGTTGAGTCGTAATTTTCAGTCGATTTTGATATCAGCTACAAAGCAAAACTCATGACCGAGAAACGCAGAGGCAAGACATATTTGAAAGTTGAGCCCAATGAGCATACCGTGGGCACTTTCAACAACTTAAAGCGGGTTTATATGCACTTTGATAATTTGTTTCATGGTGATAAGCGTCTCGGACCCGAAATGAATCGCTTCTTGAACGACAACTGGAGGGACGTTATCGGCGAGGTGAAACCGGCGATGGAGCAGGCTGCTGCTTATTCTATTTTCAACTATTTTATTAATGGTTACTTCCATCACATACCAATCGATCAACTTTTTGAAGTTTGAATTGGATGTCAATTAGTATATTGACTCATGATTTGCAATTAAAGTTTAATATTACATAACATGTTACATAAGAAATGCATCTGTTTGCCTCAAATCAAGCAAATACAATTATATTTTTAAACAGAGCTGGACGTAAAATTTAATTACAAATATTAAAAAACAAAGTAGTTTTATTTAAACATTACTTGTGGTCCACATCAAAAACTGAAATATCAGGTGCTGTTAGCTTCGTGCATTTTAAATAATCTGTTTTTAAAGTTTCTCTTGCTGTTAGGCGCTTTTCAGGATTGCATTCCAAAATTTTCTATAACAAAGTAAATATAAACAAAATTTCATAACGCATTGAAGAAAAAGATTGGTTACATACCATTAAGAAGTGTTTCTGTTCTTCACTATGAAACTTAACAAACTCGCTCAAATCTTGAGAATCCCAAGTGGGAAACGTTCTTCTAAAGTCAGGTAAACTTGAACAACCAGGCCATGTGTCTTCATTTGGAGTGCCACAAATCTTAAACAATTTGTATATCTGATCAATTTCAGAGTCACCTGGAAAAAGTGCTGCTTTTGATATAATTTCTGCCATGATGCATGCCAAACTCCAAACATCAACAGCAGGACCATACAATTTTGAACCAAGTAGTAATTCTGGTGCTCTATACCACAATGTGACTACTTCGTGTGTGTATGCCCGCACTGGTATCATGAAACATCGAGACAAACCAAAATCAGCTAGTTTAATGTGACCTTCATGATCAATTAAAATGTTTTGTGGTTTTAAATCTCTGTGTAGGATGCGATGAGAATGAAGATATGCAAGTCCATCAAATAACTGTTTCATGTAACACTGAAGGCAATAAATGTAAGAAATAAAAATTAATGACAACCAATCATAAATAATAAGATAGGTGAAAGGAATAATTACTTTTACTAAATCTTCTGTTGGAAATGTGGATGTTGCATCTAGATAATGTTTTAAATCCATGTCAAGATATTCAAAGACAAGGTAAATTGCCTTTTGATCTCCACATATTATATCAAGCAACTCTACAATGGAGGAATGGTGGAGATTTTTCAATAGTGATATCTCCCTTATAGCTGTAGATGGGACCCCTTCAGATGATCTGTTTTCAAACCTATGCATATATAATAATATAAATTACCTTTACAACATGTTTAAAAAATAGTAATACACATAACATGCACAAATGTAATATTTACATCATGAAGAAGTGAGTTAGTGAAATGAGCTGAATCTTGTGGTGCTACGAATAGGAAACGAAGCAAGCACAAATTCAACCCATCTAAAGAACCCAATGAGGTTGTCAAAAGAATTTGCCATCAACTTGCAATGTTAGTGCCAAGCAATGAAGACAATACAGATCTGAAGACGTAGGAAATTTATAAATATTATCGGCGATTTCTTGTCGCTTTACCTATCTAACTTCATCCGTTTGAGCGCTACATATTTGCCAGTGATCTTGTCTTTCGCCTTGTAGACTACCCCATAAGTTCCTTCACCAGCTTTCTTCAATCGTATAAATTTGTCCAACTTATTCGCATTCTGCTCAAGAGTTTCGGATGATACAGCGAGCATTGCAACTCGCCTAAACTGGTAAATTTCGCGGGAAAAACAATTGCCACTCGACGCGACGCCATTGTTGTTTATAATGGAGGCGCAAGCGCAAAATCAATACTCGGTTGAAAGTAGGAAAGCGACCAATCCGAGCAATCCTAGGGATATACAGGTTAGAAGAATATTTACAAGTATTTACAATTTACAATACTGTGTCGTTGGTTTGTTATTTACAGTTACCTTTTGTTATTTCGTATTTAAAGCATAGTCTAGAACCAATACTTGTTAGTGCGATCTTAGCACATTTACCGGTTTATTTTTGTTGTCGAGTCTAGAAGTGTAGAACAGTCTAAAACAAGAAATGATAACGTAGAACGAACAAAAATCTGCGATGCACTCATTCAGTAACGCAACTTGATAATATTGGGTGATAAATTACATAAAAATATATAAATTGCGATAATCTAATTTAAAATATAATTTAATGTAGGCAATAAAGCATGCTCCAACGTATTGCAAGTTGAAAGCATAGATTAGCTACGCTAGCTACTCTTGTTGTTCTTAAGTTAATAAGCCTCTTCCGTGTAAACAAATTACAAATAACAATAAATTTTCTATTTGTTAATAATAAATTAATCTTGAAGATTTAACCAAAGGTGAGCGGAATTGTAATTAACTGCAGTATATATAAAGTTGTCAAGGTAAGAGAAAAGATATGCACGTTAAGTATGCTGAGTTGTCATGGTAATATCTAGTCCAAAGTTCATGTTAGCAAGTTCGCTTATCGGTTGATTTGCAATTTAGTAGGGTAAGCTTAAAACGAAGAGAGCATAAACAGTTAAGCTAAGTGATATAGTATGTCTGTACACGCACGCGTACAAATATTTCCGTTCACTTTTGGAATTAGTTCGTCTTAAATCATATGCGAGATTTTCATCTTCCACGTTTTGTATTCTGTATAGTTTGTTGTGCCCGTGTATAAGCTGTTAATAATCATGTCGTCGCCGCTGAGGATGGTGTTGAGTGGAAGGGTAAGGAGAAATTTCTTTTTGCCGTAAATACCTCGCAACTTCATTCCGAAGCGTAGCGTGAAAGTGTAATTAACGCCAATATTTACTTGTTTTTATTATTGCCTCATTTAAGTGATTACCACTTTTTTCTAGCTTCATACCATGACAGCAAGAACTTATGCTTCAAAACCACAGCTGAATGAAGTAGTAATTGTCAGTGCAGTTCGAACACCTATTGGTTCCTTCCAAGGCAGTTTGGCACCTCTCTCAGCAACACAACTAGGAAGTGTTGCTATCAAGGCAGCTATTGAACGAGCAGGTATCCCAAAAGAAGAAGTGAAGGAGGTCTTTATGGGCCATGTGTGCCAGGGAAGTGCTGGTCAAGCACCAGCTCGTCAGGCCACCCTCTTTGCTGGTCTTCCCCAGTCAACTATATGCACAACAATCAATAAAGTATGTGCTTCTGGCATGAAGTCTGTTATGCTGGCTTCTCAGAGCATTCAAACTGGTGACCAAGATGTGTGCCTTGCTGGTGGTATGGAATCTATGTCAAATGTCCCATATTACATGAAACGTGGTGCAACGCCATATGGTGGTGTAACCCTTGTGGATGGTATTGTGTTTGATGGCCTTACAGATGTCTATAATAAGTTTCATATGGGCAACTGTGCTGAAAACACTGCCAAAAAATTGGAACTCACTCGTAAAATGCAAGATGACTATGCATTGCAGAGTTATAAGAGATCAGAGGAAGCTTATCAGAATAATGCATTTGAAAAAGAATTGGTGCCTGTTCCAGTACCACAGAAGCGTGGCCAGCCTGATAAAATCTTCTCTGCTGATGAGGAATACAAGCGTGTAGATCTTGAAAAATTCGGCAAGTTAGCAACGGTTTTCCAGAAGGAAAATGGCACTGTGACAGCTGGTAATGCGTCAACCTTGAATGACGGCGCTGCTGCGCTAATCTTGGCTAGCAGAGAGGCTGCTGCTCGTCTGGGCTTGAAGCCCCTCGCACGCGTCGTTGGCTTTCATGATGCTGCCACAGATCCTATCGACTTCCCGATTGCGCCTGCTAAAGGTATTCCCGGGTTATTGGAAAAAACTGGCGTGAGCAAAGACAGCGTCGCGATGTGGGAGATCAACGAGGCTTTCAGTGCAGTGGTAGTCGCCAATCAGAAACTCCTGGGATTAGACCCTGCGAAGGTGAACATTCACGGTGGTGCTGTAAGTTTAGGACATCCGATCGGCATGTCTGGGGCGCGAATTATTGTGCATTTGGTGCATGCATTGAAGCAGGGCGAGAAAGGTGTTGCATCGATTTGCAATGGTGGTGGCGGCGCTTCTTCAATTATGATTGAGAAATTGTAAGTATCTAGGCCCACAAATGAATCTATAACTGAATCTGGTGTGGAATACAATGCGGGATTTGCTTGATTTTCTCCATTTTTCTCTCTTGTAATTTTAAAGTAAAATATCGACTTGTATGATGTAAACTTTTATAAACTGCAAAATATATTTTAACTAATTGTTATACCTAGATGATGAGATGATTCTTTGGATTGCTCTGTTAATAAGAATTTCAATGATTCCTTTATATAACAGGGGACAGTTTTTACCCATTTTTCCCGTATGTAACGTACCCACATTTTGTTAATCTCGAATCAATTAGTCAAGTCTCGGTTATCCGATCTTCCGTTATAACTGATCATCTAAATGCAAATGCAACAGGAAGAAACATCGTCCAAGCGAGGAAAAATGAAGAATTAACCATACGAGTGTGTAATGTCATTTCCAACAATGACCTCAAGAATAACCGTAAAATTATAATTCACTTAATGGTTGTGCTAACTGACGTTTTAGAACATTCTATTCAGTTCTTAACGTGTATTTAAAGAGCCTTCAACCTGCATATTCATTTCTTAAATTTTCAACCTTGTTTCTATTATTTCCTATGTTATCCGACCTTTTGGATTATCCAACATTCCCTCAACTCTATCCGCCTAATTTTTGGAATCGTTGATTTTGGGTAAGAGTAAGGCTACTAAAAGTTGAAATCGTAATAAATATATAAAGGAAGTATATTTTGCTGCATTCTGGAAAGTTAAAAAAAGTCAAAATAAGGCGACATGTAGTTTACATGAAATAATATAGATATACGAGCTATTTTAAGTTATCTAAAATGTAACAAGCAATTTAATCTTAATAAAATTGAACTCAATTTCTATCTAAGATCGTATGTCAAGATCTATCAAACAATAAGTTGTTAGTTATTTACTTTTTATATAGAATTTCTCCTTGAATATCTTCAATAACATGGATTGGTTTCAAGCTCAACAATCTGTCGTTCAACGGTAAGGTGGTTTTTATTTGTAGCAAATAAACGTTCATGTGGATCATTTCAATTGACTGACATAGATTAAGTCATTTCTTCATAGAGCATCGTTGGAAAATTATTTACAATTAGATTTGGCGTATTCACATTCATGGATTTTTTTGGTTCAGTTAAAAAATTGTAGCTCTAGATCTAGTTTGAACCTTTTGTTATCCCGCTTTGCGCTCTCGCACTGGTTGTGCGTTCTTATTCCAATTTTAGTAGTTTAGTTTAGTTGTTTACCTTCAATTATGATCTTTCTTTGTGTTTTCTTGAGAGAAGCTTTATTTTATAAGCTGTTTCACAGATTTATGTAAAAGAAACATATGGATATAAATGTTTATTCTAGATTCTATTATTTTAAGTGCACAAGAATGATTTTATAATTAAACTGTAAGGAAATAATTTACTTTCATTTTATACCCTTTAATACACCGAGCTAGGTGGCATAGAAGCTTGCTCCGCTGCCTAGCTTTCTGGAAGTCCGCGGTTCAAACCCCAGGTTTGAGCAAGGGCCACTGTTCTAAATTTTAAGGGGATTTCTCGGAACGTTAAGGCAATGCCGGTGATTTCAACGCTGACCTATTCCGGCAAAATCCTATTAAAAAAATTCCGCCCCTGTCCCTACCGACCGGCACAAGATGCTCAGGCTTAGCACAAGGGCGGGCTGAGGTAAACATCTCTGAACATCTCTCGAAAGGAGAAACATATTAAAGGTTGAACCAAGCCCGAAGTGCAGTATTCTACGAGCTCACCAGGGGATAGAACAATAGATTGTTCTGGTCGCAGTTCCACCGATAAAGGCCCCACCCTATCATCTATACTCTTTAATACCGCTCTCAAATTTAACCCGTTCTTTATAATGGAATGTTAATTAGTGTTCTTTTATTTTAGGAAGGATTCTTACTTGGGCTACAACACGAAAATGCCAGCACTCGTATTATACACACGGGAACAGTGTCAACTCTGCGATGATCTTAAAGAAGAATTACAACCATTTCTGGTCTCTAGAGCTTGTACACTTCAGACGGTGGATATTGCCACAAAGCAGAACCTAAGATATTTGCGTTTATATCGTCATGAAATTCCGGTCTTATTTTTAAATGGCGAATTTCTATGCAAACATCGGCTGGATTCTGATTTATTGCGCAAGAGGTTAAAAGAATTAAAGGTGGCATAGTGTTTTATTTCAAAAGGTTATTATAACAATATTGCAATAAGGAAGTTATTGTCATGGCGATCTGATGTGAAGTAGTATAAACTCGTGTTCCTATTAATAGAGTTGAAGAATAAATAACTTATCGGTCAACATCGATCGCTGCCACTAGACAAGTATTACTATCAGCCCAACTTATAATCTGACCGTCCCTTTCTTTCCACCTGCAAAAAGTGACTTATTTCAAGTGCACAACTACGCTGCAGACATCGCTGGCAATCTCAATCAAAATCTTTTGCAAGCTTCAGGTTAACGCCTGGTTATAGTGATGCCTGGTCCCGAGAAAATTTGTTCTCTTCTATAAACATAGGGTGATGAATAGTAGTGGTGCTAGGACACATGTGGACGTTCGCGAAGGCAGCCTTTATTCTTTATTCAAAAATTAAAATAGGCGAATTTTTCGACGTAAGGTCGTCGGCGGTCGGCTAGCGTTGGCCTGGACGTTGGCAGATGCAGGTGGAAAATAATGAACCGTCCTCACGTCTGCAGGTCTCTATGTAGTCATATAAATTGTATAGTCAAGGAATTACGATTAGACTTAAATATCTCGCTTATCTCTACTGCTTTTCTTTGTGCGGAACTTCGAAGTATGTATTTTCCAATTCACGAAGCAAAATGCAAGGAAAGCCCAGATGAGAAAACGGTCTTTTTTTAAAACTTTTTAGTTATCTTAAGTGATCCGTAACATGACTGTTCTTAGGTGATCGAATTCAATGAAGCCGATATCATTTTTCATATCACAGTTGACAGCTAACATATCTCAACACCGCTAATAATTTTGTGGTTCTAGAAGTTGAGCGTTCTTTGAATAACTACAAAACATACTTGTAACATGCTCGAACTGCAGAGAGTAGAAGCGTTGAATGAGATATATAATACCTCATTTAACGGTAGAAGCAAGTCTTCAGAGTCAATTTTTAATTAAATGAATACGACTGTTGCCTTTACGAACGATTCCCGACTGCAGCGATCCCAGAAATAAAATTTCAGACGTTCATAAAGACCTGGCGTTTTTGAGCGTATATCTAAATTATGATGACTTCCGCACCTATAACTGCACGGGATTTGGACTAACGAATCAGCCAAAATCCGGATTACAAGGTATATAATTAGGGTGGCAGTAGGATCAGGATTACTGGAAATACCGGAATAGTGGAAGTCGGATTAGCGAAGTATTTTTTCAATGCGCAGTTTAATTCAATTGATCATTTC
>JAODFX010000573.1:0-11494 GCA_027580035.1 Dorylogaster longipes | reverse complement strand
ACAAATTCTAAGGAACAGTAAACACAGTTAACCCTTATGATATTTCTTCTCCACCACGGAAATGCCGGCCATTACCGTCCCCACGATTTCTAGGGTTTTCCCGGGAAGATAAATACCGTTACCGCGGTTTTCCCGTATTTACCGTTACCGTGTCCATCTCTAGTTATAACGTGGCCAGGAAAGCAAAAACAAGTAATGCCCCTATTCAAATATAAGATGCCCTACCTTAAATTTGGTTCTAGCTAACGGCCCTGTGTGATTCGTTTCCCTTCTTGCAGGATGTGGCAAAACGCACAAAGACGCTGCCAGCGTGCAGGCAACGCACCCGATCCCTGCCGCATGCGGGCTCTACTACTTCGAGGTGCGCATCGTGAGCAAGGGCCGTGATGGCTACATGGGCATCGGGCTGTCGGCCGCCGGCGTCAATATGAACCGCCTGCCCGGCTGGGACAAGCACTCGTACGGCTACCACGGCGACGACGGCCACTCGTTCTGCTCGTCGGGCACCGGCCAGCCGTACGGGCCGACGTTCACCACCGGCGACGTCATCGGCTGCGGCGTCAACCTCGTCGACAACACGTGCTTCTACACCAAGAACGGCCACCACCTCGGCACCGTCTTCACAGATCTACCTGTAAGTGCCGCACGCAATGCCCCGCCTCATTCGCACCATCTCTTCTTGGTCATCTTCGCAGCCAAACCTCTATCCAACCGTCGGCCTGCAGACGCCAGGCGAAGTCGTCGATGCGAACTTCGGTCAGGAGCCCTTCATGTTCGACATCGAGGACATGATGCGCGAGCTGCGATCTCGAACAAGACTTCAAATCTACGATTTTCCCGTGCCCGAAAGCCAGGGCGAATGGCAAACCGTGTTGAACAAGTGAGTAGTGCCGGAAGCGTGTGTGGGTGTACGAATTCTAAGACCTGTGCCGTGTGTGTCGGCAGAATGGTCTCCTCCTACTTAATACATCATGGCTTCTGCAATACAGCGGAAGCCTTCGCCACCGTCACCGACCAGCCGTTCAACGAAGACATCGCATCGATAAAGAATCGTCAAAGTAAGCGCATCGAATGTGGTCGCATTCGGGAGTGTAATCACATGTATGTTTTGTAGAGATATTGAAGCTAGTGCTCGCGGGTAGGATGGGCGAAGCCATAGACAAGACGAAACGATTGTATCCGGATCTCCTCAAGAACGACCAGAAGCTGCTCTTCACGCTCAAGTGTCGGCAGTTCATCGAGATGGTGAACGGCACCGACGTGGAGGTGGTGAGTTGCGCTGGCCGCAAGCCGACACCGCCCCACGTGCACCCGCCGCCGCCGACGCCGTTCGCGCACGCCGCCCACTCGCCGAGCAGCCCCATCCAGACATCGGTGATACAATCGACGAAGGCGTTTGGAGGCGGCGGCGGAGGCGGCGGCGGTGGTGGTGGCGGCGGAGGCGGAGGCGGAGGAGGTGGGGGTCACAATAACAAGTCGCCCAAGCTCGACGAGCTGAACAGCCAGAACCAGAGCGCGTTGAACGGCAGCGGTGCCACGGGCAATGGCGTCGCGAACGCACCGGTCGTCACCTCCGCCGCTGCCACCACCATCACCACCTCCACCATACCTGTGATACGAGCCGCGGATGCTTGCACCGCTGCGGACAGCGACGTCGAGATGGATACCTCCGAGGAACCGCAGCAGAACGGTCATTCGATGAGCACCAACGGCAAGAGCAACGGATATCAGAACGGCAACAGCCACGTGCCGTCGATCAACGTGAGCACAAATCAAGAGGATAGTTTTGAAAATGAAGACGAAGATATGGGTAAGGTCTTTTCATTTAAGGTTCTTCTAAAGTATAGAGTTTATCAAAATATGAATTGTTCAATCGTTTTCTTGACTAACGTCCAACTGTGAATCAAATCTTTAAAGTTATTTAAAAGATATTCACGGTTTGTATTTTGATGCTAACCTCTTAATTAGGACTGATGCTATTTAAGCTTCTATCGATCGTGCATTGGATTCATAATCCATTATTACATGTAATCACGTTGTGACCGATGAGGGCCACGAATCCTTGCAATTCTTTCTTCTCATTGGCCACACTTTTTGGGATTAGTAATACCCTTTTGCAAGGTTGAAAGCAGCTTTATTTTCATTATTTCCCAATGTAATACTTATCAGACTTGAAAAAAGTCTTCAATTTAAGTTTCTGTGTACTTTGGATGTGCTTTTAGGTCAAGTAAATCACAATCTGAATGTGAAAACTGCTGAAGTTTCCAGCACCCATTTGCTTATGTGTTAAATTAGGTGCGTTCGATCGTGTGATCTAGACTACGATCTAGATCAAGTTTTCAAAAGTTTGACAAATGAGCGTCACAAATTATTACAGTTCTTTTCCCTCATTGGTCAGACTTTTGACAACTTGATTCAGATCGTGATCTAGATTACAACGATCGAACGCACCTATAGAGTAAAAATACCGTTTGTTGCTAATTTCTCGTAAAATACGTTCTGAATCGTCTCAAAATTGTTACACGTTCTTCATAACACATTTAAAAAATACATTTTCGTAGAGTTTCTTTTGATCTTGTTAGAACAACCACATTAAGTTCTTTGAAGTCAGACTAAACAGGTGAAAAGTTCTTCGAGAAATTTAATAATTGTGAAAACCGCTAACCACTTGTGATTGCAGATGTGGACGGTCCGTACAGTCGAAGTAGCTGCAAACCTGCTGTTCATAGAATTCTCGAGTTCGGCAAGGAGCTCTACGCGATGAGCCAAACCCTGGCCGAAGACGATTCTAATGAAGCTCAAGACATGGTTATGGTAGTAACATCTGCCAGCCATTGGCAGTTTAGAGCTGCACTCACACGCCATTGTCGTTGCTGGTGTTTCAGGACGCATTTAGTTTATTGGCATACTCGAATCCATGGGCGAGTCCCGTCGGATGGCAGTTGGACCCGCTGCAGAGGGAACGAGTGTACGCATCACTTAATTCAGCTATACTGAGTAAGCCGGATGGTTGTTGCGCCGTCGTCGACAGCTCGCACGCAGCACGTCCTTGCACTCTGCTTGCAGAATCAACGAATCGATCGAGGAAGCCGCCGCTGGAGGTCGCCATGGCGCACGCCCAAGAGCTGGTGCGCCTGATGGCCTCCGCCGGCATCGGGTCCAGTGCCTTCGCGTCCATCCCCGAACTCCTGGAGCACTGATACAGCCGCCGCCGTCGGCCGCTCGTCGTCGTCGTCGTCGAATCGGGCGCAAACTGACGCCCGCAGCGCAAACCGAGTGAACTCTCAATACATTTAGTACGTAGCAGTTAACGTGAGCAGTACGTTCTTTTTCGCGAGCGCCGGCGGCTCACTCAATTTTATGCGGAGACAAGACATGCGAACGCCATTTCACATTCTTTCTGTTTGTCAGCAAAGACGGGAGAAACACACTTCATTACATAGACTGCCAACGCATAATGGATAGTTTTATGTCGCCACTTGTCATGCGTACGCTACTCGTTCATAAGCAAACTCGCAAACTCTCGGATTGTATGCGCATGCCCCGTCGTTTTTACCAAGAGATAACCTTATATTGTATTAGATCGATTTCGCATTGGCATGGAAGTTTCTCCGTGGGCAACCGTAATTTATTTTATTTGTGGGCGATTTGTGTGTTGCCCAATTTATGTATATATGATTACGTTTCCAATCTGATGTGCGAAGAATGAAATATCTAGGACTCTGCGCAATAATTACGTTAAGAATAAATCTTTTGTGTTTCTGCGTTTGCACCTGTTGTTGTTTTTGTTCCGATGGGCCATCAGAAGCGTCGTGGTTGCAACACTTGCTTGTAACGAATGACAAGTGGTCGCATAAAGCGACTAAATAACGTTAGTAATACAAATACGTAGCTCTAGCGCTAACGGCTGAGAGAGTAGCTGCAAAAACAATCTTTCAAACCTGAACATAGATGAACCAAGCAACAGCAACAACTACGTTTAAATGAGCGAAGCGACGTGAATTAAACATACAACGCATTTTTATAATAATGTACATAAAAATAACGTTTACTATATTTATGCAAGTTTACTATTCCAGAGGAAAGAATACAATTAATGGCCATTAAATCTCACAAAAGTCGAGCAAACTGACAAACCGACATCAAAAATTAGCTGATAATTAATTGACGACGAGGAATGTTGCGACTTCCCTTCGGTGCCGATTCAAATTGGGAACTGATTTATTCTTTTACGCTGGAATGCAAACTACTATTGTATTAATCGCCATATCGATTGTACTCCTTTCAACGCGTACGAGTTTACGAGTTCACATTGATGATGGCCATGTTTGTAGGAAAATCGTAGCGCGCTGATGGTTTCATCTGTAACACTTGCATGGGCCATACCGTTCGATATTGTAAAATTGAGGAATTTATTTTTATTAATACGAAGCGAATATAATCTAATATGTAAAACGTATAAAACTGTATTGAATGTAGATGATATGTGTACAGTTTGACAGCGTGGTGGCCGCGGACGAGAATGAAAGCAATTCGTAGTTTCTGCAAATTGTTCAACAATTTACTGACAAAATTGCGATTTATTGTGATAATTATGCAACCATATGAACAAAGCGGAAAAGAAATTGATAGGTAGCCAAGTACCAAGTGCTGTAAAATTGTAAACGATCAATGCTGACAGAGAACCACACGCGATGATGGTCCGAAACGTGTATCAGCTGGATCTCAATCGGAAATACATACAATAATGGGGTTTCTTCTTTTACGCCGTTGCAGTTTCTTTGCGGATTACTGTGTGTGCCGTGACCGTCTTGTCAATGTTATGTTATCTCGACTAAGTATGCATTACCAACGAAGGCGTTTCATATCCACACCAGAATCGATTCACATTGATTTCGCCCGAACTTGATTTCGTATTAATTGGTAACGCAGTTGCTGATGCAGGCAGGTGTCAATAATCTCTACTAGATAAGATAACGCTAAGATATTGGTTAATATGATATGATAATGATTATGATATAAGAGTGGAAATTTAAGCTGCGTTAAATATATAATTCAACAAAAGGACACATGCAACATGAAGCGCACTATCGCCTTGATTTCGATGTGCGTTCATTTCTATTTGAAACGCAATGCTCGATATCGCGTCGTCGCAAATTCTTTCCGTGCCAATCGTAAATAAGCTAAAGTTTCTTATCTATGGAGGTTGAAATTCGACTTGGAATTCTTGAACTCGTTAAATAAGTGCATTGTTTGCATTTGTAGCCAGCCCGCAAGCGCAGAAGTGAGCACAAATTATATGTATGTAGCGAAGCATAGAAAGAGAGGAGGAGGAGGGCTTGAGTGCACATCTGTTCATTCTGTCGCTGGTTTCGCTTCGTTTTACAGTTCGTGGGTTTTGATATGTGAATTGTTGGTCCGTGGCCGGTGTGAAGTGATTCAAACTAGGCCAAATATAAAAGATTAACACGTAAGTTCCTTGAAATATTAATGAGTACTTTCTTCCCGGTGCATATTAGAAAAAGTCCTTGCATTCGACGTATACCGGTGTATCATAACCTCAAATTGTTTTTTAATCGTGTGCTTGAGGATGCAAATAAATATTCCAAGTGATTAATATTTTGCTAGTGGTTAATCTAGTAAGCAAAGCAACTTGCACATTCTTCTGAAATACGGAATTTGCGTTGTGTATTTCTGATAAGTGGTATCAAGTTTAATATTTGCATTTTGTAGACGGGGAATAAACGCCGACTGGAGTTTATAAATTCAACGAATTCAACTATGTATATTTATACCAAAGAATATAGCGTATATTCTTTGTTTATACTTAACTTTACTTTTGAATTTTGAAATATTATTTGAATATTGATGAAAATTGCAATTGCCTTTAATCGCTGTAGGCAATTTTAATTGCATTTTGCTTAAGAATATTGTTTTTAGATATATCCCTTGTCTAAGAATTAATTCCGGCGACAGAGGTTCAAGAAACCCATTGAATTAATTACAATTTGATGAAAATCAAGCACCAATAATGTTGACTTTTTTATTTCGATTTTGTTTTTGTCGATTCGCATTTAAAGTCTGTTATGATTCATCCGATGACCAGAGATATGCATTTTGAAAATAAAACCATTTAAAATTTAAAATGCAAAATAGGTTTAGAAAAGTTATTTAAAATACAAAATATAAAATAGTTCTTTTAAAATGAGTTTTAAAATGGAAATACTTTCGAAAAGTTTTCATTCGTAGCCGTGATCACAAAAGAAATACTGGAGTGAAGTTAGCTAGCTCCCTTCAGCATACTCAGCCGCCCTCAGCCCTTGACAAACTCATGGGCTACTTACAAAAACATTCATAATTTTGTTATCCAATGAGTGCCATAGCAAATTCTTTCATAATAGACAAGAGAATTTAATTTTGCAACTATTAATGCATATCTCAATTTGCATCAAACTTGCTTTTTCTATCGAATAATAGGTTTGTTGAAATTATTTTGCATTTTCATGTGAAATGGCATTGAGTAACCATTTTGCACATCTCTGCCTATGACTTGTCACAAACCACAAACGAAAATGTTACGACTGTTTGGTTTCGTATATGAGTAATCATAGCTCAATAATACCAAACATGTGCCGCAATGAATTAGCATATGAAAATTTGATGATTTCCTGTTAGAATTTGTCAGATTGGTGAGAGAATTGGTGTAGTTCATTTCAGAGTAGTTAAGTTACGGATCAGTTAAGTTAAGCAGGTATAAACAAGTTTTGTTTTTCTACAAGCATGTGTTTCATTCCGCGACGTGCAGATGGCGCTGATATACCGATTGTTGCAGGACGACTCGGCAGGATTCGAAATAGCACATCCGCAGACGGGGGTGGCGTGATCGCGACGGCCTCGCGACCACCAACGTACGCGTCGAGGGCGTAGTAGTTTCGTGCGGGGCACGCTAGACAGCCAGCAAGCAGCACGCTACGCGCTCCCCAGCGGCGCTCCCCCCTCGCAGGTTCGCGCACTCGTGCGTAGCGGGCGCGCGGGTGGCGGCGTAGCGCAGTGTGGGAGGCGACGCTTGCGTATTGACCGCCGCCGCCGCCGCCGCCGTCGGTCGCAGCGAACGCGGCCGCGATCGCGACGAGGAGCGCCGTCGCCACCTCCGCCGCCTCCGTGGCGCATCGCACGCAGCGAAAGCAGTCGGTTCGCACACACAAACGCGTGCGCGTGTGCCGAAGAGTGAGTGAGGAGGAGCTGCTGCCACCACCACCACCATCACCACCACCACCACCACCATAACAACCACTAGCAGCAGCAGCAGAGCAGGGGACCATCACCGCTGTCGACGAGGTCGTCCATCGCGAGTTATGTGCATCTGTGCCGTCTCCGCCACCGCCTCCGCGCTCGCCTAGCGCCACCGCTCGCCGCACCTCTCTTCGGAAGCGTCCCCGCCGCGCCGCCCGGGGTGCAGCGCAGCCTTCTCGCGACGCGCCCGTGCGACGCCCCACCGCCGCGACGTTTTGCTCGGACGGCGCCACCACCTGCAGGATGGGCTGTACGTCGTCGGCCGAGGAGCGCGCCGCCCTCGCGCGGAGTAAACAGATCGAGAAGAATCTCAAAGAGGATGGCATCCAAGCGGCCAAGGACATCAAGCTGCTGCTCCTGGGTGAGTCATCGTCGTCGTCAGCCGCCTCCTCCACCACCATCATCTCGCAGTCGGGGCGGCGGGGGGGAGCTTCGAGCCGAGTTCGTTGCTGGGTGCGGCGGCGTGGCTACACCTCCGCCATCTGCAGTGCATGCGTTGCCACCCCCACAGCGAGAGAGCACAGGTTATCCGCTGTGTCGCTATCTGCACGCAAACCCACCACGATCTCTCGCACTCCGTGCTTTTCCAGCGCGTGGCGTGCGAAACGAACACACCCAAAATTCAATAAGCGCTCGCCAGCTCCACCGTTCGTTCGCTGCTCGCTTGCGTTATTGTGTGGTGCGCCCTGGCAAACTGTTGCTGCGGAGAGAAATGTAGGCGCGACGACATTACGCCTGCGATTGCGTAACCTAATATGTGCTCGAATGATTTATCGATTCGCAATTGCAACCGCAACGCCGATTTCGATCGCGATTTTTCGCTGCGTACTTTGAACGCGGATCGAATACGCTGCATACGTTGCATTCACTTGACGGAAGAAACCAATGTGGATTGTTGTACGTCAGCGCATTTCTAGCCAGACTTCGTTTGTTCATTTATTGGTGTTCTTTTGCCGAATCACATCACAGGAAAGGTGCTGCCAATTTTATCTGGTTTATCCGGATAAAAAAACTCAATCTGGATTGAGTTTTAGACGGATACTTATTTCTATCCGGATTCATTAATTTCTGCTTCATTAAATTTTTGGACCTTGTATTTTCGTCTTAAAAGAAGCTTTCAGTTTCTATCAATCTTTTCATCTATTCATATCAGCATAGAATAGAAATAAATATCCGGATAGACTGATAGTATCCGGATTTAAAAAAATTTCCATCCGGATAGATTTTTACGACGGATACCTATTTTTATTCGAATACTTTTTGTATATTGTATAATTTCATTTAATTTCTGCTCCATTCAAATAGTGATTGAATTTTTCGACCTTGTATTTTCGTCTTAAAAGAAGCTTTCAGTTTCTATCCATCTTTTCGTCTATTCATATCAGAATAGAATAGAAATAAGTATCCGGATAGACGGATAGTACCCGGATTTTCAAAAATTTCCATCCGGATAGGGATTTCGACGGATACCTCTTGTATATTGTATAATTTCATTTAATTTCTGCTACATTCAAGTAGTGATTGAATTATTTGACCTTGTATTTTCGTCTTAAAAGAAGCTTTCAGTTTCTATCCATATTTTCGTCTTCATATCAGTATAGAAATAAGGATCCGAGTAGAAATAAGTATCCGGTTAGACGGATAGTATCTGGATGAAATAAAATTTCCATCCGGATGAACTTTTCGACAGTCACTTATTTTTATCCGGATATTTATTGTATATTGTATAATTGAATTTAATTTCTGATCCGTTTAAGCAGTGTTTCAATTTTTTGAATCTTGTATTTTCATCTCAAAAGAAGCATTCAATTTCTAACCATGTTTTCGTCTATTTATATCCTGATATCAGGATAAATTTTGGATTGCCGGAATTGCGATTTTTGCCAGCTCTATTTGTGACTCTCCTAATCAGCGACACTTCAGCCACACGCAAAACCGCAAGGTTGATTGCGAAATGAATTGTTCACAATCGCCAAAACTTCAACTCTATGTGAGGCAAATGCATGTAAAGAAATCATGATGAGGTATTGATGAGGAAAGTTTGTGCCGGAAAAGCGTTGGGTGTGCACCGATTTGCGCAAAACAACGAAAACACGTGCTGGCTTTATCATCAGTCTTCCGCTGCATTGCACGTTGTGCACGCCTAAATTTAGAACAATGGGCCAATTCGAACTTAGTGTGTGCTGAATGCGGCCGAACGCCGATTCATGCGTGCGCGCTGCGTGTAGCAGAGAGCCATCAACATCGCATGCGTTTGACCGAAAAACACGCGTTTTCATCCGAGCCCCGCGCCGAGTTGTTGGTTCGAGTGACTGCGTGCGCCAGGCAGCTTGTTAATTGCACACAGAGCTGGAGAGCAGCCTCTGGTTGACGGCTAAATATATCTTTTATAGTTTTAAGATACAACGATGCACACACACCACGCTTTGCTGGAGCGTTGTTCGATGGCCGAAGAGCGGATCAACGAGATGGCCGATCGCATGCGCACTTGCGTACTCGTGCGTAATTACTTCCGACCAGCACCGCATTATGCGATACGAGCATGATTTCTATGCGTATTCCAGTGGGCCGTGCATGAGCAATACTCCAGGAAAATAATTAAGTCATCGCCGTGGCGTGACGCTGCTTTTGGCCACCTGCAGAGATGAAGATTCACAATAGCGCTGGATTCTTATACGAAAAACACGCGATTTGGACGCGCAAATTGCCCTATGTCGAGCTGTTTCCTAACACATACATTCCTATGTGGTTGCGGTCATGTTTGCCACGTCATTGTGTCATTGAACGAAGCGAATTGCATCATTATCCCAAGAGAACTTGAAATATTCAAGGTAAATGTTCCAAATATCGTCATGCTAAGGCATGAACCAAGTCCATTCGTCCTCTAATATTTATTCTAACGAGAAGTATGCTTAATGATCTAATATGTTAATTTTAATAATTCACTCCTTTTTAATTGTGAATATTATTTTGTTCAAATTCTAATTTCCCGTTTTTATGAACCATGTATTGTCATGCGAAAATATGGGCTGCCCGAATTGTTAAAATTTAACAACTTGACGTCTTAATCATTACAATTCTTTGCCCTTTCGTTCGTTATTTATGAGATTTTCCAGCCAAATGACGATAAATGGGTCAGCGACGATATTTGGGACAACTTTGTGAGCATGACGAATTGTGAAATACACGTTTTTCTGAATAAAATTCGGGTGCTTCAAGTTATGATTATCACAATATGTCATATCATATTAGTAAATTGGAAGGCAAGTTTTAAGATGAAAAAGCAACTCATTTCTTTAATATTTTCTTTTTGGGACATACATTGCATCTATATGTGAGTAATGGGTATCATTTGTTGGGGAAGATGATTTGCTTTGAATATCAATCAGTAGTACATTGAGCAGCCTTCGAGTAAAATTGGCTTAACCTTAGAATAAATATGGAAATTGTTGGTGAAATAGATACTTGAAAATGTTTTAGCATCAAGGGTCCATGTGAAAGCAGTTATACAACGCTTTTATCAAATTTAGCAGGCGCTGTTCACGTAATGTATATCCTCAATATATTCCGTATAGTTTTTGTCGTAGAACGCAATGAAAACCTAGATTACATAACACTTAGCAGATAGCCTCGCTTCAAACAGAAAAAGCATTTCAAGTGGAAAGTGTTTAGTTCTATTCGAGTTCTATTCGAAATGAGTTACGCATTGTGCTAATGTTTTTGTACACGCCAGCTATTGTGATTTGTGTTTCAACAATCCAAATTTTGCCATTTACATTCTCTTGCTCGATATTACTCGTTGTGTTTTCATTCAACAAATGTTCATTTCCTCATACTTTTACGTATTAGTTGTTTTAGTTGTTACGTTTAGTAGTTTTAGTTTTAGTTGGTGGTAGGCGAATGTCAAGTTCGTCATACAAATCTTGAAATCCCAAACCTATAAATTTTTGGAAAATTTAAACGTTTAGTAGGACCAACGATGACGTGCTCAAGGTCGTTTTTAGTACTCATCGTACTGGAGTGAAGTTAGCCTCCCGAGCCCAGCCCCCCGAGCGCTAAAACACTCCATAAGAAATACATTGGAGATTTACAAAAACCCTCATATCTCCGTTATCCGAAGCGAGTGAAGTCCAATTTTTTCAGCATTCGACAGGAAATTTAATTTGCTACAAACTAGTATAGATGAAAATATCAAACACTA
>JAODFX010000462.1:0-11495 GCA_027580035.1 Dorylogaster longipes | reverse complement strand
CAATTGCAAACAATGCAATTGCTATGCTAAATATTTTCATAAATATCTGAATTTAGAAGATTGGCAAAATATAAGAAAATGACTTCTATCTGGAATGAAGTAGAGAGTAAAATAGTATTTATTGACAATTTTTACAAATCGAATTTAATATATTTACGCTATACAATGGAAAAATCTAGACATTTAAATGTTTAGATCAAATTTACTAATATTTTCTAAATTTTATATTTGCCATTGTATTCGATTCTGAAGTGAAAAATAAATTATCGGATAGTATTCTCGAGATTTCTCGAGAATCAGAACTAAAGTATTTTAGTTACTAAATTATTCATCTAATTACTTTTCTAAATTTCTGGCCTAGCGTGAACAAGCCTTAAAAGAGAATATTTTCATCGAGAATTTTCTAAGAGAGAATATTCTCTTCTTACATTCTCTAGTTCAGACCTATAGTATTCTTTTACTTATTGATCAAAATATAAAAATTTGGAAGGATTTTTGCATCAATTTTAAGATACAAATTTTATTGAAATTTGCTTCTGACAATAGCAAATAATAGTCATTGCATCTTAGAATTATGTGAAATCCGAACAAATACATTTACTAAGATATATTTTACAACTCCCTTCGCTCTTCGTAGAAAAAACACAGAGACAAATTTCTTTGCCAATTCTTAAATTATTTGCTCCTCTATTTTTTTAACAGAACGGGCTTGACTTCTTTATGGATCCAATCACTGCGTTCGCTGATTATGTCTTTGAGATTATCATTCAGCCAGGGTTGTTAGTAAACACATGCGTGATTATCACCATTATTTTTCCAATCGACATATCAAGAACAGTCCACGATGCGTGCAAATACTCTTCGTTCTCATTAATCAGGAGAATATTTTCTGTTTGCTCTGTACTTGGATTTTAAAACAAATTCGGCTAAATCGCGTTTGCAAAAATTCATATAGTCATTGCGGATTTTTGAGGAGAAATATCACTCGCTATTAAATCGCATGCAACCTTAAAAAGACAGCTAACAAAGCCAAACTAATGTATGAAAACTTGATTGTTAATGTTTTCGTCAATGCGTTTCACTCAATGCTCGGAGAACGTATTCATTTCAGACGTGTTTAATTGTTTATTATGTTTAAACGTAAAATCTACCCACGACAACAATCCAACCTACTATTTTTCAATAAAATTATTTTCGTGCGTAATATTTTTAAATTGACTTTTTATTAGCATTCTATTAATATATTGCTACTGTCAATTATGAAGTTTGCAAAATTGATAGTTGCTGTTTAATCGTCGTTAAAAAAAGCAATACATAATAAATCCAAAACTATTCTTAAAATTGCGAACAAGGCGAACCAAGCAAATGAAGTTCGCCGAAAAAGAACTCGAAAGAAAACCACCTTAGGCATAGTGAAAATGTGCAAGCATTGATGAAAGAAGCCAAATATCCTGCAATAGTAAATTAGTTTTGTTTGGAACGTTGAAAGAAGAAATTTGAGATTGTTAGCAGAAACGAGATTTCAGACTGCGATTCAACGACTAGGAAACGATGTGTTTATTTAACGCAATTAAACACCTGCAAACATTTCAAGCACAATGGTGCTGTGAGCATCCGTGGATTTTTTTGCGGGTTTTATTAAATTGACCTTAGTTTTTGTTGCTGTTTCTATATAATCATAAAGTTACAAAGGTTTGAATTTCTTGCAAACATTATCAAAGCATTTGCATTTAATTATCTCCGAATATAGTATTAAAATGACAAGAAGTTCGCTGACTAACAACGCTTAAGTTTTCTTACTGGCTTATTTTTGATATGCTACGTTTGAAATTTGAATATGCTATTTAATATTAAGGGATAAACAGGGAAAATTCAATTCATAGCTTATGAAGATGATCTTAGTAAAATAAGAATGCAGAAAAAAAATTAGAAATTTAGAGATTAGAAATTAACGCGAATACAACGTTAAATTATGACAGATAGCACTGAGTTTATATGAATGTGAAAGGAATAATAAATAAATATTTAATGAAATGCATCGTATTTTCAAGATTCCACAATTACATTTTCCACATACCATTCAACACCATTGTCAAATTATATTTAGTGATGTTTGATAACAAATGAGAGAGAACGAGAAAATGCGCACAGAAAATTCTCATAGCAAATTTCCCAAAGTAAATAAATAAATCGTGTGCAAACAAGCCATAAAAGAAAATATTTAAAAAAATATTTCACCACAATTATCTTTCAATCAAATATTAATTTGCAGAATCTACAGAAACCATATTTAAATAGGAAATGTTGAACTATTTGCTATAATAAAAACGTTTTCCTAATCGCTATGCTAAGAATGCTAAGACCATTCAGAAGAAATCTAGTTCTAACTTACATTAATTTACAACATGCTAGGAAAGAGCTCTTCAAAGGAAAATACCGAGAAGAATTTATTTACCGATTCTAGAGTCATTTGCTGCTGTATTTGCATAAGAACTGGTTTGACCACGTTATAGATCAAATCGATGTTTTCATTCATTATGTGGTTGAACTGATCATTTAGCTCGGCGTTGTTGGGAAACACATTCGTCAAGTTCATCTTCATTTTTTCAACCGACATATCAAGCATAGTGCACGATGCATTCAAATACTCCTTGTTATCTTTCTTATAACGCGTTGTATTCCAATTGGCTTTGATCAAAGCGCCAGCTGCGTTTAGAAACAGTGCTATTAATATGTATTTTTGTTGGTTTATACGTGAAACTTACAAACTACGGTTTGCAAATCACCACTGGCATCAATACCGAAAAAGAGAGCGTTCCCCTTCGCGTTGTACTGCGCTTTGAGGTTAAGTTCCCTTACGAAACCATCCAAGTGGAATTGAACACCATTCTCGGACATGAAGCTTTGGCAGGCGACAATTTGCGCTGTGCCGAAACCCTCAACAACCAGATTCGAAAGGTTTGCTTCCAAACGAAAATTCTTTAATTCGTTGAGTGACATGTGGATGCTTCCTGAAATGTTTACTGGATCCATTGGTATGACATTCATTTCCGGAATGCCGTCCATTAACAACGGATGGATATTGACTGCATTTGCACAGAAGCAAGTTTCTAAATGCACATCGTTTCGCTTGCAAACGTTCACTTCATCAACTGCAAAGCAAAGCTCATCTCATGAATTACGCCAAGTGATTATTTTCGAAGAGACAAACTTACTCAACTGCCATTTAGTGGCAGGTGCTTTGAGATAGAGTGTTGTCAAGAGAAGAATAGAGAGTTTCATACTGGATGCTATTAGAAATAACCTTTACTTGAGACTTCTCTTCCAGTCTATTGTCATACTGAAATCTTACGGCATTTATATATGAACAGATGTCAGAAAGTAAAATTACTTATTTTCTATGCATTGTTCATTGTGTGTTCTGATGTGAATATCTAATAATCATAAAAGCAACGCTGAATCACTAATATAACGTTTTATTTTTGTGTAATTTGAATTTCATGTCAAAATAATACTAGATGACATTGAAAATAACGTGCAATAAACAAAGATTTAGGTTGCTTTTTCCGTTCAACTTACCGAGAACTTGCCACGAACTTATTTCTTTTCACGTTGGGGCTTTCAGACCAGGTTTCACCACGAAACTTTTCAAGTAGAATTAAAAACTATGAATCTTTGGTGAACAAAATTTCTTTATAAGTCTATTACCACACTGAGATGTTACAGCATTTATATAGAAACAGATGTCAGAAAGTATATATTACTGTGCCTATTTTAAGCGCATTGTGCATTGGTTTTACCTGTTCCCATGTTTTTTTAAATGTTGCTTTGTGAATAACTTTTTACCATTTACAATTCACTTGGCAAAATCAATCTCTATGTCAGTCAAAATGTAGCGATATTTTTATAAGTGTTTTAATTTATATGATTAGTAAAATATACGTATATAACATATATTATATTGTTAGAGAATATATATTAGAAAGCGCGCGAATTGCTGTTCCATTTGTAATGGGACAATTTTTATTTCCTTGCATGTACAACAATATTCAGTGAGTAGTTTTGAATATACGAAAGTGAGAGCTAAGCATTTAAATGTTTATATAAAATTTACAAATATTTTCTAAATTATAGTCATATAATATTCGTCTACCCATTGTCAAAGTAGAAAAGTCTTGAATTCTTTTTGCATCAGTTATCACATATAAATGTTACAAGTCTGTGATCAAATTTGTAAGTCAAAATAAACAAATACATTTGCTAAGATATATTTTAACTAAATATTAATTTACAACTTAATAGGAAAAAGCTCGTCGAAGGAAAAAACAGACACAAATTTCTTAGCTAATTCTTGAATTACTTGCTCCTCCATTTGTAAAATAACAGGCTTGATCTCGTCATAGAACAAACGGATGTTTTCGTTGATTATGTTGTTGAGATGATTATTCAGCTCGGTGTTGTTGGGAAACACATCCGTAAATTTCACCGTCATTTTGTCAATCAGCATATCAAGAACAGTGCACGTTGCTTTCAAATACTCTTTGTTGTCTTTCCGGTAACGCGTTGTATTCCAATTTGCTTTAATCAGTACGCCAGCTGAAAGTGAAGCAAAGTTATAGTGAAAAGACGATGATTTCTTGTTGCCACTTACAAAATTGCCCACGAAAATGTCCAACAGCGTCAACATTAATCAGGAGAAACTTTCCCTTTGCTTTGTACTTGGATTGTAGCACAAGTTCAGGTAAAAAGCCTTCCAAATGGAATTGCAAGCCATTCTCTGACATAAATGCTGTACAAACTGGAAAAGTTGCCGCGCATAAACCACTAATCTCCAGATCAGTGATATCAGCATCCAACTGCAAATTATCCGCTTGGAGAAGATTCATTTTGACGCTCTCAACGCGACCCGGATCAACAGGTATGATGTTCATTTCGGGAATGCCGTTCTTCAACAGCGGCATGATTTTGATCACATTCGCGCAGAAGCAATCATCAAAATCCGTCGAATCGCGTTTGCAAATATTCAATTATGACTGTTAAGGATTTTTGAGGAGAAAAACTTACTCAGTCGTCATTAAATCGCATGCAACTCCAAAAAGACAGCGAACAAAACAAATGCCAAAGTAATGTAAAATTTCATTGTTGATATTTTCTTCAATGCGTTTGACTATTTGATGCGGATAGAATTGTTTACTGTTAAACTCTACAAACAATAACAATCCTAAATACACTTTTGCAATGAAATAATGTTCGTGCTTAGTATGTTTTTATTAGAATGCAATTATTTACTGTCGTACATTTAAATTTAACAAATCAATTCAAAATTAATCCTAAACTATTCTTAAACTTATTTAGAAGAATATTATTATCCGTTATTTCGTACATCCACGATTAATGAACGAAGCCTAATATTCTATGAAAGAAATCGAAATTTGTAAGCAAAAACAAGATTTCAGATTGTCGAAATCTTCAAGGACTGTGAAACGATGTGTATATTTGACGCAATTAACAATCCGCAAAAAAGATTAACCAAAATTATTTTAAGCACACTGCTCTGCGCATCCATGCATTGATTTTTTTTGCCGGCTTTGAGTTTTGATGCTGTTTCTATGCCATGTATGTAAATGCAACAACAAGTGGACAATAATTTCTTTGTTGTTTGCACGTGAAGTAGTTTATTTTAAGAATTATTGCTCAAATATGTTTTACATATTGGCCACATACTTGTTACATATTTTAAGTACATAAACTTTTCTGTTTTATTTGACTGTCCAAAATAATTAGCAATTTTACAATGAAGAAGCTAAATTTCAATTGGAAAAAGCTCGTCGAAAGTAAATACGAAAAAGAAGTTATTAATAATTTCAGCTGTAATTTTTGCCTCTAATTCAAGCAGAACTGGTTTGATCCCACTATAGATCAGAGGAATATTTTCGTTGACAACCTGATTGACATTCTCATTCAACACTGTGTTATTTGGGAACACGTTACTGAAGTGAACTACCGCATTGTTCATCGTCGTATCAATAACGGTGCACTTGTACTTTAAATACTCTTTGTTGTTCATGATGTAGCGAGTCGCATTCCAATACGCTTTGATGACCACATCAGCTACATACAAAAAAGAAAAACAGGCTGTAAACACAAATTATATTCTTCTTTTCGCTCAACTTACAAAACTTGCCGCGAAACAAGCCACTTGCATCAATATTGAAGAAAAACGGGTTTCCTTTGGCGTTATATTGCGCTTTTAGTTCAAGTTCCGATATGACACTTTCCAAGTGGAATTGAATGCCATCCTAGACATGAATGCTTTACATACGGTGAAGTTGGCCGTACTCAAACCGGTGATAATTAAATCAGTGAGATCTGCTTCCAGTTCAAAATTATTCAAAGGAAACGATATTTTTGCCACTTTCTCGACGTGACCCGGATCTATTGGTATGATGTTCATTTCCGGAATACCGGCCTTCAACAGTGGCATGATTTTGATCACATTCGCGCAGTAGCAAGCTTCCAAATTCGAATCATTTCGTTTGCAAATGTTCACTTCCTTAACTAAAAATACAACTCAAAATATTAAGGAAATCATTTAAAGCAAGAAAATTTACTTAATTGCCATTTAGCACTCTTTGCCTCTAAACAGAGAGGGATGCAAAGAAATAGGAGAAGTTTTACCAATGTAGCCATTGCAATACTTTCGGAAAGTACCTCAATAAAATTGTATCGCTTATTTATAGGCAAAAATTATGAATAATCTGGTAACAAAGTCTCAATTTTACTAATAATTTGCATAACAATGAAGGTCATATATTGTTGTAAAAACTGATACTTATTTTTGCAACTTAATATTTAAGATGCAATTGTTTCAACTACCAATGGAAAAATTGTCTTCAGGTAAACGCGTTCGTAAAATAACCTTACAAACATTACAAACATCCCATATCGTCTATAAATATTATAAACAGACATTACACTATAATTATAAAGCATAATGTAATTTATTGAGGAAAGTATTAACTCCTATTAACAAACAACAACTGGCATTATTGGATTCCATTTTTTATTCTAACATAATATTTAATACAATTGCTGAATAATCATAATAACAAACATATATCATAATTATTTTCTGGCGAACCCTAAATTAACAAGACTGAAAAAGAAATTTTACGCTAATGAAAATATGAAATTATTTTTGACAATAATATTGTTCACGCATTCAGAATAAACTTAGGTAGGTTAGTTGCTGGAAAAGAGCTCGTCGAAGGAAAATACAGAGTAAAAGTTGTTAATTAATTCTTGAACTATTTATTGCTGTCATAATCAAATCGACATATCAAGCATAGTGTACTAAAAGTACCTAAGAGTGCATTAAAATACTCTTTGTTATCTTTCTATGCGTTATTTGCATAAGTTTTATGTTTAAAAATAAATCAACAGAAAATGTGCAAGCATTGTTGAAATCTTCAAGGACTGTGAAACGATTTGAATATTTGACGCAATTAGCAACCCGCAAAAACATTAAGCAAAATTATTCTAAGCACATTGATACTGTGCGCATCCATGCATTGATTTTTTTTGCAGACTTTTTGCTTTGGTGCTGGTTCTATGCAATTTGTGTTTCTTGCAAACAATATCAAAGCATACGAAAGGAATCATGGCTCCCTCACAGTTTCATATAAGAAGCGTTCCAATGTTCCATAAAACATTCATGCTGAAATTAAGGGCAACAACTCAAGTAAATTGGGTTCCCAGTTACAGTTGAACTGATTTGCAGAAGTAGCATGCAGAAGTTAAATACCAATTGGAAAAAGCTCGTCGAAAGTAAATGCCAAAAAGATGTTATTAACTATTTCAGCTGTGAGTTTTGCCTCTAATTCAAGCAGAACTGGTTTGATCTCACTGTAGATCAAAGGCATATTCTCGTTGATGATCTGATTGATATTCTCATTCAACGCTGTGCTGTTTGGGAACACGTTACTGAAGTGAACTACCGCATTGCTCATTGTCGTGTCAATAACAGTGCACTTGTACTTTAAATATTCTTTGTTGTTCATAATGTAGCGAGTCGCATTCCAATTTGCCTTGATGACCACACCAGCTGCATTAGAAAAAAGAAAACAGGTTGTAAACACAAATTGGATTCCTTTTTTCCGTTCAACATACAAAACTCCCCAAGGAACTCGCCCCTGGCTTCAATATTGAAGAGAAAAGCGTTTCCTTTGGCGTTGTATTGCGCTTTGAGTTCAAGTTTCGAGAAAACACCTTCCAAGTGGAATTGAATGCCATCTAAAGACATGAACGCTTTGCATACAGTAAAGTTGACTGTACTCAAACCGGTGATAATTAAGTCAGTGAGATCTGCTTCCAAGTGGTAATTATTCGAGAGAAACGTAATTTTTTCCACTTTCTCGACGTGACCAGGATCAATCGGTATGACGTTCATTTGCGCAATACCGGCCTTCAACAGTGGCAAAATTTTGATCACATTCGCGCAGTAGCAAGCTTCCAAATTCGAATCATTCCGTTTACAAATGTTTACTTCCTTAACTGAAAATTCAATTTAAAATATTATGGAAATTATTTTATGAAAGAAAACGTACTTAATTACCAATTAACACTCTTTGCGTTCAACAAGAGAGAGATGCAAAGAAATAGGAAAAGTTTTACCAATGTAGCCATTGCAGAAATTACATAAATAACGATGTGTTGCTTATTTATAGACGAAAATGTCGACATACTCAATTATGGATAATTAAATCGCGAAGTCTCAATTGTACTAATAATTTGCATAACAATGAAGGTTATACATTGTTGTATCTTTTCTTGTTAAAAAGTTAGGCGCAGTTGTTTCCACTACCAATGAGAAAATTGTTTGGGGTAAACGCGTTCGTAAAATAAATTTCAAACATCTCATGACACTTATGAATATTATGAAAAGAAATTATACTATACTTTTTAAGCAAATTTTCGGTATTGAAGTTTGGTATAGGTTTAGTAGATCTGGAATGTAACTTATTGAGGAAAGTATTAGCTCACATCAATAAATAACTACTGGTATTAATGGATTTCGGTTTATTATTCCAACGTTATATTTAGTACAATTGCTGAATAATTCTACACGATAATTATTTTCTAACTTTTTAACTCTAAATTAGTAGGACAAAAAAGAAATTTTACGCAGAAGAAAATATGAAATTATTTTTAACAATATATACCGAAATTTAATTGCTGGAAAAGACCTCGTCAAAGGAAAATACCGAGCGAAATTTGTTAACCAATTCTTGAGTTATTTGCTGGTGCATTTGCATAAGAACAGGCTTAACTTTGTCATAGATTAAATCGATGTTTTCATTGATTATATCGTTGAGCTGATCATTTAGCTCGGTGTTGTTTGGGAGCACATTTGAAAATGTCAAGCTATGTTTTTGAATCGTTGTATCCAAAACAGCGAACGATACATTTAAATACTCCTTATTACCCTTTAAATAACGCGTTGTATTTCAACGTGAAGAAACTTTTTGACACTTACAAAGTTCTTCGTAGAAATAACCAATAGCAGAAGAAGAGAACTTTTCCCTTTGCTTTGTACTTGGATTAGAAAACAAGCTTGGGAGAAAAGTATTCCGAATGGAATTGTAAGCCATTTTCTGACATGTACATTTGACAAACGCGAAATTTCATCGCGCACAAATCACGTATTTCCAAATCGGAGATATCCGCGATCAGCTGCAAATTTTCCGCTCGCAAAAAATTGATTTCAATGCTTTCAACATGACCCGGATCGAGGGGTATGATGTTCATTCCAAAAATCCCATTTTTTATCAGCTTCAAAATTCAAATCATTGCGCTTGCAAATATTCACTTCCCTGACTAGAACGTCACACGCAATTAAAACTACAGTCCATTCGAATATTTTTGGAAATAAAAACTAAAGATTTAGGCAAATAATTATTTATTGTTTTCCTGCGTGAAATCTACTCACGATAATAATCCCAAACGTTCGTTATTTTTCTAGGTTACGTAAAAAATTCATTTCACACCCATCCGAGAATATTTCTTATTTAACAGCTCGAAGAAGCTTTCACGTTGCATTGTGCTTTGAGATGAAGTTCACTCACGAAACCATTCATTTAGAATTGAACACTGTCCTCAAATATGACGTTTTGGCAAGTGACAATTTTCGCTGCGACAATCCGATCGGGAAAGTTTACTTCGAGGCGAAAATTCCTGAATTGGTCGACATTCATTTCCGGAATGCCGTCCTTTCAACAACGGATAGATGCTGACTGCATTTTCGAGTAGAAGCAAGCTTTCAAAAGCACATTTTCTAGCGTGATCGATACGTTGAAGTAACAAAAATAGGAAATCAAAGATTTTGCTACACGAAAAGCGAACCTAACTTTCACCAAATTGCAAGTAATGAACGTGAACAATGCCTCGAATTGTTGCCATGGCGTTCGATGACGAAATTACGCACATAATTGCAGCGCAAATTTGCGCGCGCCCACATGATCATAATTATTTATTGGCAATTAACGCCGGCGTAAATTTCACGCCGACGAACGAAATTCGCGTTGCGCACAAGAGCCGCACTGGAATGCCGCCATTCATCGTCCTTGACTGTTTCAGGGACAATGCGCACATTGCATTATTTCCACCGCGAGTTATACGCTAAACATCCGAAGCGGAATGCCGCTGAATTGCGATAGGCGTTCGCTGATAACAATGCACCACTTTGTGCGCATCAAGCTGCTTCCATTGGCGGTGCGGCAAACATGCGCTATTATCACTTTGGGTGTTGATAAATAGTCAATTAGAAAAGCAATTAAATTTGAAATGAGTTTTAATGCAAATGAATGACACGCTATTTTTGAGCTCGTTCGTGATTTAGAACGACAATCTCGTTTATTGATTTATGAGGGAAAAGGGAAAGATTTTGCTTGCACTCCAATGAAGTGTAAAATTCCACGCGACGATTTCGTAATTTATTCCTTCATTGCGTATAAATCGTCATTTATCTACCTTTAAACACTTTGCGACAGAATCGCATGCATAATTTACAGCAGATATTTGCGTGGTGGAGGCGCCAGTGAAAGTTTTTATTTGCCTGTGAAAAAGTCGTGCGAAAAGTCGGTTGTTGTTTTTGCCCACTGCATGGAATGTCGATTACAATGCACGTGCAGTTGACATTCGTTCGTGAAATGGATTCAACTCGTTGCAGTCGCAATAAAAGTGGATTCAACAAACACGTGCATTCGATTTCGGGCGGTTTTTCAGTCTGCATTTTTGGACACGTATCGCACTGGATAACACCACAAACGAAATGACGTAAAATGAGATTGATGTTGGTAAAAAAGGGCATTAATGCTGATTGCCTTCGATTGCATGCCGCTGGCTGAGCGTATTTTTTTTCAGCTGCCTTTGTCGTCGCCGACGGGTTTTGTTTCAACGTCAATCAATAACACATTTTCTGCACACGTGCAACGAAA
>JAODFX010000351.1:0-11500 GCA_027580035.1 Dorylogaster longipes | reverse complement strand
GGCGGCGACGGCGACGGCGACGCCGCACCGCGCCGGCCGCGGCCGACGAGCTGCATGGAAAAGAATAATATACAGGTACGCCCATCCGACATGTATACCTTCAGCCGCATCGATTTATAACCGGCACGCTCGGCGGCGGTGGCGGCGGCGGCGGCGGCGGCGGCACAAACCTACGACGACTTACCAACAAAACGCGACCAAAAAAGCACACTTGAAATTTCAACTCCGGACGCACGCCGACAAGATAAGCGCAGACTGCGAGCGCGTCTCTTTCTTCATGTCTTACATTACGTTCAATATTGTTAAGAAATTACGATTGCATTTCGCACGATGGCTGTTTTTCTCCCAAATCTATCGCAGGTTCGCTAATTTTTAGGTCCTTCTCCAGTCCGTTGAAGCTCGATGCGGTAAACTTTAACGTGAAGACAAGTCCATATTAGCGCTGACAATCCTATCCGGATTATCCAAATTTCCGGATAATTCTTTTATTTAATCCGGATGGCAGGGTAGATAGAAACTTATTTTTTTCTGGAAACAATCCGGATATTTCTTTTTATACGGATAAGAATGCATGAACGGCCGGATACGGAGAGTTATCCGAATATGCGGATAGAATTCGCATTATCCAGAGATTGTGATGCTTACCTTCACTAGTCTATATGTATAAGGGTCGAATAGCAGCCAAATTTCTTCACACGAATCAAATGTTCAAATGATAATTTTCATAAGAACTATTTCCTTCGAACTTGATGAAAATTAATATGCAAAAGTTTGCCATGACGGGCGATATAAAAAGAGAATATTCTTAAAAGAATATTCGCAAAGCTGAGAATATTTGCTCTTAAAAAATTCTCGATGAGAATTAGAGAATTCTTTCTTAACGCTTGTTTTTTTTGTTTGTTTTATTATAGTACATTTGAGTGAAGATCTTTAATATGTTCGGAAGATTTCGAGCTGGTTGTGAGAAAATTCTACAAATTCAATATTGAATGTTTTTCAATATTGCGTTCCTTTCTTCATATTTTTCATTATGTTAAATATTGTTGAGAAATAACAATAGCATTTCGTCTTCTGACGTGAAGACATTCATATTATTTCACAAAAATACTATGTCCAAATATTAATTCTATGATAACAATTTCTCTTGAATTTGTGAAATATATAAAGTGATCTAAAATGCTTGTGATTTTGCTAAACAAATTCACCGTGTATTGCAAATAAACGTTGATTAGATGCCCAAGTAGTCACAATCATTTTAGAACATAAAGGTTTAAAAATTTACAATGTAAATATATGACATAAACATAGAGTTGTCTACTTTTAAGAAATAATTTTTTAAATTTAGAAATGTTCCTTGGTCTTTGATTCTATTTACGACCATCATGTAATTCAACACTTTGTCTGTACTGTACATATAATTCAAGCTTATGACGTAGCAATCAATTCAAATTTATGTAGCATAATTAATGTTTTTCAATGTCGCTTCACCAGGAGCGTGATGATAAAAAATGCTGAACGTAGAAATGTAGAAACCTATGTGGTATTTCTGCTTGGAAACCACAATGTTTAAATATGTTCCAAAAGGAACGCAATTGGTGAAAATCCGCTGACTACAACTAATTAAAATAGAGAATAGCACACATTGCACATACAGCTATGCAGATTTAAGTCGTAATGAGTAAATAACGGGCTTTAAAATATGTTTTAGTTTGAATAGGTGAACTTGACTGAAAATGAGTAAAGCAAATTAGCAGCTAGTACTATGTTAGGTCGGAGTGATTTTTCCAAATAGTTGCCCAGCTCATTTCTTTAATAAAAGAAATATCTTGAAATATAGCCGTTTCTTTATTTTGTTAGTCGACAGTTAGTGAGCGAGACGAAGTTCGTAGTATTTCAATTTGTGTGCAACGGCACGGTGGGAAACTTACTTGTAACATGATTAACTAGAGGGTGGGTGCGTCCGCAAAGCGTCGTGATGGCGGTGCGTCATTAATTTTCGTTAAAGCGCTTGCCCCACTCCTCAGAATCTTCCAATATGATCTCTTCCTCTAATATTTACACAATTATGTAGTTAACAAATAACCGTGGAACCTCCATAACTCGAAAGTCCATAAGAGGAAAACCATAAGTTGAAGAGAACTCAAAGTCTAGTTCTATTTCATATATCAATTTCATATATCATATATTTTAATCTCCTCAAAAACCTCTATAACTCATAGTAAATCAATGTCCCCGTGTCAATAACTGTTAGGATACGTTTATTTTGCGTTATTCAAGCTCTTTATACTCGACAGTGCGAATTATACAATAACAATTTTTAGCAGATTGTTTAATCAAATTTAAAATTCCATAATTGAAGAAAAGCTGGATTTTATTAAAAAAACTTGAAAATGGCCGAAAACCGTGTCATATTGCGAAACAATATGTAATTCTAGCAAGCAATTTATCAACTAGAGCGATAAAAAATTTACTGATAAAACTATCAAAAAAAATCAAGAACGAAGTAGTTAAAAAAGCATCAATTCGAACTTTTATACATATATTAAAACATTATGTAAGTATTATAGATTTTAAACTATTACACTGTAATACTACCAGTTGATATTTATTCCACATTATTACCCTTTGTAATTACAGTGCTTTTTAAAAATTAAGGCTAAATAGCAATGTCACGGTTCTTTAAAGGAAAACCTCTATGACTTGTACTTTTTCAGTAACACCTTTGAGTTCGAGTTACGGAGGTTCAACTGTACGCATTCTAAAACTAAGAAATACTGCTAAATTTGAGTGGTTAATTTATCTTTAACGCATTCTAGTTAATGTTGTCATTAGTGCTAGCCAAAATCACAATCGCGCCATCCGGATATTCCCTCAAAAATTTATCCGGGTATCCGGATGATCCGGCAACTTATTTTTATCCGTATACTGGATCTGGTTTTATCTGTAATCCGTTTCCATCCGTTGTCTATGCAATAAAAATAAGTATGCGGATAGACGGATATTATCCGGATAAAAATAATAATCTATTTCAAATTTCATCCGGTTGAAAGAAAAGAATTATCCGGATATTCAGATACTTCGGATAAAATTGCCAGCTTTAGTTGTAATTTCAAATTATGCATTCTCCCCGGTTCGCAACACATGATATTATTTCTGTCCTCAACTTCCTGGCTGGAATTGTGATGGGAAAGCAGTGGTTTTCCACATTAGGCCGATTCCTGGAAGTGGCTAAACGGTTGCAACCGCCGTCTGAATAAAATATGCATTTCCCGAACGACGCCGCATCAGCAGCGTTGCGGCGGCGGCGCGGCGCGGTTGACGGTGGGGGGAAAAAGGGAAATTCTTTGTCGTTGGTGTGCGGCCGTTTCCAGTGGGCAGGCCGGCGTAAAAAGGAAATTCGAAGGCAAAAGGCAAAACGCGTGCCCGACACCATTCGCTCGGAGGCGTTCGTTCGCTGCGTGTCGTCGTTCGTCGCCACCAAGAAGGCTTTCGGCGCGCATGCAAGCCGCGCCGCGTGCGCACCTGTTGTGTGTGTGTCCGATCCCTTCGCACGTCAGCTCTTCAATGTTTCACCACTCGCCGCACCAGCGCACAACGCCGCGTTTGATAAAATATTATAGTGTGGCGGTGGCCCAACGGCGCCTAACAAGTTAACGACCGAAGGAAACAAAAGCCTCTGGAGTGGGCTGGGTTCCGACCCATGAAAGGGACTCGCCGCCCAAGTTCCAACCAAATCTAGATGGATATTTGTTTTCTAAATTTCTTTCACGCGACGAACATTTATTTTCCAAATCCCAAGGCAAATTGAATTTGTTGCAAGCAGAGTTGTTTGCTGTGGCAGTCGTCACTCACTGATGGATCAATCCGCCAGGCAACTAAATGGTTAAAGAAATGTTGGTCAGACCGCCCACGTCGACGCAAACGTTGATTTTCATATTATTTAAATTATGATTCTCGAAATTTCACGAAGTTGGTTGCATCATATTGGGTATTATCGTACAGTTTACTCCCAGGATTTTTTTACATTGAATGAGACACTCTGCGTAATTGTCATCCAAATATCGACTAAACTGTTTACGTTATGGTCGTTAACCAAGTGCTACAGACCATTCATAGATTTGATTTTGATAAGATACATTTATTAAACATTTATAAGAATTAGAACACTTATGGGCACTTATGGATACTATTACTTTTTGATATTATTATTTCGGCTGTTTTCATTTCATTTTCTGGCCCTTTATATTATTCAAGTCAATTCGGGTCTCTCAATGCCCACTTCCTTTTGTGTTGGTTTCATTTATTACATAATTTGTATTGTGATAATTCGCAATAATAATTTATAATTTGTAATAATTTGCATACAGAAATAAACAATTTCTTATGTTTTATATGTCGCGTAATATAGGTATGTTGATTAAGATGTAAAATAAACGTTACACACAACAACACTCAACATTGATGAAGACAAATTTTTTTATTTGACATAAAATTTCTGATTTAAAAAATCTGAATTGGTTGCTGGTCTTTGGTTTGTTAAGTAATAGACTTTTCTCAGGAGATTATTAAATGGACAGGTTAGTGAGGCTTGGTTTCACCTTTCTCATGTTGCTTACCTTCCATGTCGCTGCTTTTGATTGCTTCTCCTCCACGTTCACAGACCGCAAGTGTCGTTTAAGCCGTTAATGATACAGCTGATATGGACATATGATTAAATATTTCTTCTCTTATAAGTTAGGAATGTTTCCCGATTAAGAATTCCCCTTTTTACAGGGTGCCTTGCTCTTTTCCATTGAACTTATTCAAAATATTGCGGTGATTAGGTGCCAATAAGAGCAGGGAGTGCACTCCTTGCACGTGTCCCATTTGAGTGGTTAATTGGTGCATTCGAAATCCAAAACCCAAAAGCATCGCATAAAGGGAGAGAGCCCAGGAACATAAAGCAGAGGGAGATCAATATTATTAGCTCTTTTGGCATATAACGCATTCCTAATACTGGCAAGAATCATAAGATTTTGTCGTAGCTTAATTTAATTATATTTTCGTAGGAAAAACTTTAGCCTGTGTTTTGGTATAAAGCTTGTATGTAATTTGTCTCGTTGGCAATTACACAAGGAACAGATTAGAAGCGCAATTGAAACAATCCTTTGTTTTCTCTCACACAAATACGGCTGGGCTATGAAAACAATGGAGACAAACGAGTTGAAACTACAAAGATGGAATCGAGCGAGCTCGATGTGAATTTATGAAATTCGACTTCAGATACGAGCTATGAATCAAAAATGAATTTATTGACCATTACATCAACGTTATTGAACGTCTAACAGTACCAAATTGACAATTTAAGTTTAAAGAGAATACATGAAAAATAAAAAAACTCAAAATGTGATCTTCGTAACTTAGTGAAGCATCCGGTGATGCTTCAATAACTTCAATACACTCTACTGCGATTTGCAATTTGTTGCATTTTTATACGATTTGTTTCATCGCATTACTGCATTGTATAGTTGCATGTTTTGTTTCGCTGTTCGCTTGTTTTTGCATTTACTTTATCTTACTGGCATCTTTTTGCGAGAAGGCTCGGTGGCCTTCAGAGTCATGCATCTAATGCACACACCAACGTCGGAGTTGCAGCAAAAAAAACCTTTGTTCCTTTTCATGCTCATTTTTTATTGCCACCTGCATTGTTGTGGAGTTTGCCAAGCAAATGCTGATTCGCTGTCAACACTGCACAGTATCTGGTCGGACTATGCATTTGGCCAAAAGCAGAATTGCGTTTATGCAAACGCAGGCCGCTAATCACATTGTTTAGCACGTGCAATCTTGAGCCTATGCGGCGGGAGATTTCATAGAACGGTGGATTTTGTAATTTCCCAGCCGCGTTGTTAATGAATGAATGAAATAATTCAAGGAGTGACCCGGCCGACAGCTTCATCAATGAGTCAACCTCGAATGCAAATCCGCATGAAATCCGCGTAAATCCACTTGCGATGCGCGCCATTATGCGCAGCTCGTGATGGATTAATTCCGCAAAAAATCGTCCGTCGTTCGTAAGAAGCGCATTGCATACGGCGATAGAGGCGATGGCGTAATGTCGTAATGCGTACTTGATCGCGCCATATGGGCGCGTTCTAGTGACTCTCAAAGAGCGCGCTACGCGATGAGAGACACAATGAGCTGAGCGAAGGTGCGATTTCGCTGCATTATTGTGCGAGAGCGTGCGCGGATGTCAGCGCTGCACCACGATCATTAACGCTGGGACTTGGATGATTGCGAGAGACGCGTGAGGCAAGACGTGCGCTGGCGCGTGGATGACTAAAATGGAGAATAACCTCACTTCGCTGCCGGCAAAAGCGCGTCCAGCTGCGACTGCGAGAACTACCGTATTGCTTTCGTAAAGGCGACAAACGATTAACTATCGAACGCGATCCATTAACAAAACGAACACATAAATCAAACGCGAACTTCGAAATGATAGCTTACAATTGGCAACAGTCGCGTTTTTTTTACGCTGTTTTTTTAACGCTGGTGAGAATTGCCATGGTTTATGATTCTTAATGATCTTTGCATTCAGATACACGCTATGGGTATACGTACAGGCGGCTTATGCGCGTATATGTACGTTTTTAGTGGCTTTAATATCTTACTTCCTCCTTTACGTCGTGACTGCTGCTTGACTCACTTCTTCCCTCTCTGTATTATCAATGTGCCTCAAGGTTTCACAGTAGCTGCAAGTTAAACGATTCCAAATTTCTGGAGTTACACACAATTCGTGCAGCATCTAAATGAAATACATATAAGCACGTTTGCCTCTGTTTTACATGATTTTGCCTTTATACGAATTAACGAAGTTTGAAAAATATTGGTATATGTGGAAATGCAAAACTTCGATTCACTCGATTCACTGTTATTTATTTAGCATACATTAGCTCATAATATAGAATGAGAAGGTTTTGCAAAATTTACTCCCGCAGATATTGAGGAATCCAAAACAAAACGAAATGAAGATCACCGAAGAAAAAAACAAAGATTATGATTTAACACTATTTGCACCATTTCACCGAGTCTGAGGGAGGTTTGAATTAAGTAGAAAATTGTCAAATCATTTTCTATAATTTGACACGAATAGTGAAGAAGCTTAATGCATAAGTGATAAGAAGAAAATCACATCAAACAGGAGATTAAGATTGATATATTCCTGAAAATGATGATAGCGACTAAATGAATTTCTTCTATTGAATTTCCTGACGATTTCTTCATTTTATTGTTGTTTCTAATCCATATTAAACTCAGTAGGTAGGTAAGACTTTCTACTTTTATTTACTCAAAATAAAAATTCTCCCTTCTTTTTCTGGACTAACGCTTAGCTAACGTCCAAACAACAACACCTGTGAATCAACCTGTGATTGTCAAGTTTATTTGATAAAAGCCTTATTTTTGCAAGAGTGTCAATAGAAATAGCTAACAATGATAAAAACAAATACTAGAGAACGGATGCTAGCCTCCTAATCTGCACACTTGGATTTTTGCCATTTATTTTCATTTCATTTTCCAATACAATACTTAAAATTCTTCAATCTTTGAAATCAGCGTTGCCAGCTCCCATTTGATTAAACTTAATTTTGTGCTAATTTCGTGTAAAATACGTTGCGAATTTAAAAAAATTACGTTCTTCGTAGCATTTCTTATAGCACGTACGATCTTAAATAAATGAATGAATAAGTGAATTGAGCTGATAATAAAAATTTATTTAATTTTACATGATTTTCTCGGTGTTATACCTTCGTTGCATATCGAGGAAGAGGTGAAAATCGCGGATGTATGAAAAAATAGTGAGATATTTTCTTTTAATTCTACTAGGAGAATTACAAAAACAATAATGCAGATGTTCTCTAGTGACGCTCGCTAGAGGTAATTAATTCGACATGCAAAGAATGACTGACAGCGATGGACTATGATACTGGTTGGGCTCTACAAATTATAATTATGCGAATAAATTAGTGCAGACCAACCAATTGATATTAAAATCGAACGTTGTATTCATGTGCGTAAAGTTTGCGCAACGAAAACTAGCTTTGCATAAAATTTCGAATTTACATAATATCAGAGCAATGCGCATGTTTGACACGACCTTCGTTCTTTTCCAAGGATACGTTTCATCAAATTCGATAAACAATTTTCTCTACTCCCTGGTAATAATAATAATATACTGTAGTAAATGATTCTTTCATTTCTAACAATGCACGTAGTTTTAATAATTGCCAGTGACAAGGACACGCAGGCACGGAATCTTTTGCGAGGCTTGCTTTCCTGCAGAAAGCAATGCGCAACAACATGACTTTGACACACTGGAAGAAGCCGACTTGCATGTTCTCGCTATCGTCAGATGTCGTAACGCATCGTCTTGACGGATCGTGACACTCACGGCCAATTCGTAAACTCGCCTCGTGCGACATATCGGGTATTATCGTGCATCATCACGGCGCGTCGTGAATTGCGCCATCGCAATATATCATGCCGATCCGCGTGCGCAAATCGCTCTTTTTGTTCTCGGAGCGCAGCGAAGAAGAAGAGCGAGCGCGTTTGAAGCAAATGTGGCAAATTATTATGGCATTACTAACGCGTTGTTGCGGGCGCGCGCACGCGTCTTGCATTTATTTTTGCACCGCACTTTTTCGTAACGATTGCGTTACGTATAATGATGATTGGTTCTGCAAGCAGATAGCAAGCGATAGAGCAATAGCACGAGAATGACTTTATACCAAAGCTATCGCCACACCGTGTGTGCGCGCGCGTTCGATGAATTTGCAGTTCGAGGTCGCTGATAAATTAATGTCCGTAGCCACGTACTGTGACCAAGGCTGTTCGAATGCGACGTCACCGCGCAACCTGGCGAGCGGCAACGCAGCAGCAGCGCCCGAAGGTGTACCGGAAGTCGGCGCGCATCCATCTTGGAGATGTCACTCGTGTGTGAGAAACGATCAAGACGCGCACGAAAACGCACGAAACGATTGTTGGAAGCGCACGAAACGGGTACGAGGACAATCGGAATGACAGCGAAACAATACACTGCGCGTACAGCAGAAGCGGCAATAACAAAGCGCCCATTGGTGCATCAGCGGCTAACCTCCAACATCCACGCCGATTTGAACGGGATGGTTTCCCTTTCGGACGGCCACTCATTGAATCTTGATTGCAATGATGTCATCGTGCTGATGTAATTGTATCTTCGGCTGTTTGTCGACGAGCGATAACTTTCGACCTCTGTACACCGATCCACACACACACACGCACGCACAACAGTAGAACTTAAACCGGGTCGCAAACGAAGACTTCTCCAACGAGATAACTATCAATCTAGTCCGTTATTAAACGGAAATTAAATATAACTCGACCGCGGTACTAGACATTAGTAGCAGGGTTACAGCCAATTGCGAGTTGGTGGATTAGAAGTCGTTCCTTGTGTGCTCGTATCTAGTGCACGCTGCTCCTATTCATTGAGATGTTAGTTAAACGACACGAGCGACAACAATGAAAAATGCATTTTAAATTTTCGTACTACGTATGAACATTACGTGGGTTAGGTGCTTCGGACGGTTTGCAGTGTTCCTAACTTTATTCGATCTTTTGCGAAATTTTGTCATCGTAAACGAATGAATAACACAGGACGAGAAATTTTGATTTTTGTAGTTTTTGCTGTGCAAATACATAATTCAAAATTTTGCGTGTTTATAACTCTTTGCTAAACTATTTTGGTATTCATTTTCGTTTTTGCATTTTTTGCAATTGCCCAGAATATAATGTTAACAGCTTTTTTATATAGAACTGTTAACACTTTGAAAGTCTAGCCGTAAATATGCTTTACAAGTCCAGAAAATCATTTGAGTAAAAGAATCCTAATATTCTGGACAAAATGCTGTACCTGCAACGTATAGGATAAAGTGAGATAGTAGTAGCACGTTTGTAATTGGTGAAAAGAGTGAGAACTAACGTAGGAGACATAATTTTGAAAGAGAACAGAAAACTTTAAACACTAATGTAATTCGGTTTCCGTACATGTATTCATCAAAAAGTAAACTGTTTATTTACTTTTCACATGCAGTCTCCAAAAACTATTATCATAAATTAGAGAAAATTGGTATGCGCTACGCAATTTCTAATAACGAATTTGGCAGCAACATACTAAACACAGTAACAACAAGGAGAATTAGGATCTAGGTTTGTTTGTAACGTTTGTAACGAAATTCATATTCATGTTTTACTCTTTTTCCTTATCGTCCTTTCAGGTAATTGATTAGCCTATCAAAAAACCAGCGAATGCATCTTGCGTCAGTTGTTTGATGTGCCCAAGTGACCAACTCCACCTGACACGACAACCCAAGACATTTATTCAGCCGTCACTCATTTCAAAAATTTCTTATTTACGGTTATTTTATTGTATAATAAAATTTGCACTTCAATTAAAGTTACCTTAACTATCATATAGAATGACAGTTCCATTCATTTGAATTGTTTCTGGTTGAGGAGGGTGCGGCTTCCAACTTTTTTTATCCACAATAAAATCGAGAATAAAAGGGAATTGAATAACGTCTCGGAACTTCCAATTGAAGCGATGCATGTCGAACGTACAAAGGGTTAGCAGACAATGCAATTTCCTCGATACGTGTTTCGTGCCCATGGTGCAGATGGTATTACTCGCTACACTTTGTATGATGTGCTACATGTCTTGACAAAGAGGAAGCTCATTTATTTGTCATTAGAGGACGAAATATCTTCACGGTTGTCAAATTCGGTCCGCACCTTAAATGATAATCGATGCGTTGCGGTGCTGCGTGCTGCATTCGCGTTCGCATTCGCTTTAATTCACTCGATTGTTTGCGGAATGGCGACTAGTCTCGACTTTTGATTTCCCACCTGTTTGTGCATAAAACGCCCGCTTGTCCGGCGACTTAGTCTAATACAATACAACAGTGAACGTGTTTCGCGTCGCTCGAAACAACGAAATCGCAATGAGGATCAAGAAGACGTCATCGCATTCGCCACGCTGGCACAAGTAGCATGTTGTTGTTTTCAACAATTCCAGGCGAATATAAAGCGGTTGCCATGCTATGCTTCGTTGTCGACCAGCGGAAACTGTATCCACACTTGAATACACACGTAACAATTACGGCTTTAAATATGACTAATGGGAAACTTTTTTATTGCCCAGCAGTAAAATCAATGAATTATTACGAAGGCTTTATATTTATTATAATTCAGAACGGACACCAATAGATACCAACCTACATATAAATATTTTCTATCTGTTTTACGCATCCAGGAATAATAATAATAATAATAATAATAATAATTACTAAATTCGTACTAAATTATTTTGGAAGGCTTTGCAATATTAATTATATAGGGACCACGAAGCTTAAAAAGAACTCTATATTTAATTACAAACATTTTGGTTAATATGTTTCTTTATAATGCATTTTTTACATCAGTTACAGATTCA